>LIEC01011376.1:0-99228 GCA_001925005.1 Drosera capensis
ACTACTTGGAGCTTGGTCTCGAGAATGCCAAACTTGATGTCATTGATTCTCATGTGCTCATCAATGTTCTTTTGTGTCGTCTGCATGGTGTCATTGAGCTTGCGAAGTGTTGTAGAGTGTTACTCCTTGAATCTTCTGAAGTTGGAGATGTGTGTTCGTTGAGTGTGAAAATGCACTGATCAATTTTTCTTCATCTGATCAATGACTCCTGCTGCTAGATTGCTTAGATTCTCGCCAAAGTTAGCAAATGTTGATTTTCTGAGTTCTTTCTATGCTGCAATTGGCTCCAAGGCTTCGAGGAGATCATGGAAGGCATCTCTGATCCATGAGTGCATTCCATAAATCTCTTGATCAAGCTGAAGTAGTCGGTATTGTGTTGTGTCTTTTGAGGTTGAAGAGGGAACTCTTTCACCTTGCTCATGTGGTTGGACAGATAGGACTTCAACTTCATGTTCTTCAAAGACTTTCTTTAGGTCTTTAATTGATGTTGGAGTCATTTTAGTGTCTGAGGGATCACTGTATATAGGCTATAGAGCTATAGAGGGTACATGTGGTTCCATTTGAGCTAAACCAAAAGCAGATGGTGGAGTAAAGACTATGTGTTCAATGTCTCTAGATGGAGTTGCTTGATGTGCCGCTGCTGCAACCAAAGTGGGTTCATCTGTATCAGTTGTCTCGTCTGCAGGGGTACCTGTCTTGTCTGCATGTATTGAGACTTTAACGGATGTAACCTCATCTGCAAGTGTATCTTCTACTAAAAGAGCGATGATCAATGGGGTTTCTGCAACAGATTCTTCAGTTGGGGACTCTGAATAACCTGCTTCTTCTGTTTGAAGTGTAAATGGTTCGGCTGGAGTGATTGCTGGAGGCATTTCCCTTAACAGTGGTGGTCTTGTCTGCAATAACCTCGTCTGCAACCTCTTTTGCAACAGATTCAGGTCTTTCCACATTAGTCTACTGTATTTGCACTCCTTCAGCAGCTACTTGATCTATGATATCATCTTCATCATCATGAGGGTCTTGTGGAGGTGGATCTCCTTGATGATCATCTCCATTGTCCCCTGCTGGTTAATCATCTCCATTGTCTAGAAAGGTATTCATAGACCTCCTCAGTGTCAGCTTTGATGTGTTTCTCAAGGATTTTCTTGAGTTCTGTTTTAATTTCTGAATTATTGATAAACTCTATGTGCCTTAGGAGAGAATGTCTGAGCCTTTTTGTCTTCAGCGTGGAGTCCTTGAACTTGAGTGTTCCACTGAACAGGAAGTGAGGCTCTTTAGGTCTCATTCATCTGCTAACTTCCTTCTTTTGGAGTTCAATCAACTGATGAATCTCCCCTTCGGTCATTCCAGTTATCTCCCCAATCAGCGTTTGAGATTGGTCTGGATTGATCTGGTATAGAGTTTTGGATTCTTGAGAGATTAGCTTTGGTCTAGCAGACCGTGTAATTCTTCTTGTAGTCCTTGTTGGTTGATCTTGACTCGGTATGGATGTTGATGTTGTTCTTGGCCTCTTGATTGATATATTGTGTTGTGACACAAACTCCTGAATTAGTTTGTCACTATCAATCTTCTTCTTCATCTTGGCTCGAGTTATGTCTGCAAGCAGCTGAGAATCTATAACTTTCTGCTGCAGTAGGTTTGCCTCGACTACTTTGACCGTCTTCATGACTGATTCAATGATCTTTTCAGGAAAGGGTCTTTCTT
The DNA here is from genome assembly GCA_001925005.1 of Drosera capensis. Classification (NCBI taxonomy): domain Eukaryota; kingdom Viridiplantae; phylum Streptophyta; class Magnoliopsida; order Caryophyllales; family Droseraceae; genus Drosera; species Drosera capensis. The sequence continues at coordinate 1,705 of LIEC01011376.1, forward strand.
GAGTTGGTGGTGTTGTAGTCCATATGGCAGTGGCAATGGTAGGTTGGTCATCTATAATTTGTGAAGTCTCCATTCTACTGCGTAAGAACGGAACAACTACTGTTGTGATTGTTGGTTCTGCTGCAAGGGGTCTGATAGTGAGAGTTGGTGCAGTGGAGTCCACTGAGATTGGTTCCATCTGAAGAGCTGACATCTTGGCCTCAATTTCCCTTATTTCATCATGAGAGTAGCCTTCTGCAACAAGCCTTTGTCTGAATTCTGCTCGAGGTCCTTCCCTTATCTCCTGAAAGCTTACTTGAGCTTCCAAGATTAGACTCTTCAAATCATTACTTGCTCCGTCCTTGAGGAATTGAATTGCTATATTTGCATCATGAAGGGCTGTAATCTCTGGTTCTTTGGTGGTATTTTTGATGAAAAGGGCTCAGCTATCATCCTGGTCTGCAGTACTGCAGACTGATCAATGACTTCCTCAGTCTGCACTATTTCAGACTGGGACTCTTCGTCATTGATTTTGATTTGTTCTGCAGCCGGTCTGTTGGATATTGTTTCCTTATCCGAGGTATGTACAATGAGTTGCCTACTTGCAGTCTTTGGTTTTGTCAACTTCTGTTGGGCTGCCTTCTTCTTGGTCTGTATCTTTGCAGATTGAGTCTGTGCTGTAGTAGTCCGCACTACTCTGGTAGTCTGCTTTGCCTTGTGTTGGGTCTTTACTTCCAAAGTCTTGGACTGCAGACTTCTTTGTCAGTCCTGAGGGTGCTTTTCCTATCTTTTTGATGTTGATTTGTTTGGATAGGTTCCATGGCCTTCCTTCTTTTTCTGAGAGGTTTATCTTCTGTTTGAGAAGGATACTGATTATTCTTCCGAACAGTGGTAGTCTTGCTCTCACCGATCTTGCAAGTTGATACATGAGTAAACTGGCTCAGTTTACTCTTGTTTTTGTAAGGATGGCACACATAATCTCCTGTTGATCGGAGGTTATTTGGTCCTTGCTAAATTCTCTGGAGAGAATGGCTTTCTTCACGATGTCGGCAAGCAGTTTGTGCTCTTTGGATAAGAATCTTTTCATGGTCCTTATTCCCTCATTCCATTTGTCTTGACTTAGCATGGCTTATCGTCCCAGCTCAACGACTTCAGATGGAATGATCCTTGTATCTTCATTTGGGAGATTGAAGCATTATGCAAGGTCATCAGGGTTCACCTGAATGGTTATTCCTCTTGAAGTAGATGTGTAAGTGATTTGCTGCAGACTGTCTGCAACTTGTGTCTTCTTGATGAAGTCCAGAACTTCATCATCATATATTGTGCTTGTTCCCTCACACAGAGGCTTGAGTCCAGCCTCTTCGATCAGGTCTGCTATATCTCTGACTTCTTCTTGCTCATCATGGATTGAATTGAAGTCAAATACCACACTTGTTTGAATTTCAATTGTTCTTGAAAGACTCCTATGAGATTCAGAGGATTTCTGGCTTTTCTTTGATGACCTGGATGGTGTGTTGGCCATTGTAAAATGATTTGAAAGAATTGCGATGTTTTTTGGAAATCGAATTGAAGTGATTTGAAAGAAATTAGGGTTTCGACTTTGTGCAGTAGAGCGCTCGAGAGTTTAGAGAGAGAGAGAGTTTGTTAGAGAGAGAGATTAGAGAGTAAAGTGATTTTCTGATTAGAGATCTACAGTTTTTATATTTGTTTGAGAAATATAACCGTTGTCAGTGCTTTTTCTAGCTGTTGCACAGTAAGTGTTATTAATTGACCGTTATGCGTTATTTTAGAAAATGAGTTATTTAACATTTAAAAATTGATTTTGTTTCCTAAAATAGATACAGTAGAGCACTATTGATTCTATTCTGCACTCCACTTATTGACTAAGCAGTGGTGCAGTAGAGCTAGTCTGTATTTTTTATGAACGATGCTAGTCTGTATTCTACACATGCAGTAGAGCAGAGAAGAATTTTTGGCCAATTTTATTGTTGTAAATGAAGTATACCCAATTCTCCTCGAAATTGAACGAACTTGTTTTCATCAAGAGGTTTTGTAAAAATGTCTGCAATTTGTTTTTCTGTTGGAATATATTCCAATTTAATATGACCTTTCTGCACATGATCCCTGATAAAATGATATCTGACATCAATATGCTTGGTTCTTGAGTGAAAGATTGGATTTTTTGAAATAGTCATTGCAGACGTATTGTCACAAAATATAGAGGTTTTAGAGATTGTTATACCGTAGTCTGCAAGTTGTGACCACATCCATAATATTTGTGCAGTACAGCTTCCAGCAGCAATATATTCTGCTTCTATAGTGGAAGTAGACACAGTAATCTGCTTCTTGCTGAACCATGATATTAATCTTGCTCCAATGAATTGACATGATCCACTTGTGCTTTTTCTATCAACTGTACATCCTGCAAAGTCTGCATCTGAATAGCCTATTAGTGTAAAATCTGAATCCTTAGGATACCATACACCAAGGTTTGGAGTTCCTTTGAGATATCTTAATATTCTCTTTACTGCAGCGTAGTGAGATTCCTTAGGATCAGATTGATATCTTGCACACACATACTGCATATTGAATGTCTGGTCTGCTTGCAGTAAGGTATAACAATGACCCTATTATACCTCTATACATTGTTTGATTTATTTTCTTTCCAGGTTCATCCTTTTCTATTTTTATTGATGTGCTCATTGGGGTCTTCATATGAATAGCATTATCTAATCCATACTTTTTGATATTGTTCCTTAAGTATTTGGATTGATTTAAGAAAATTCCCTTTTTTAGCTATTGTACTTACAGTCCTAGAAAATATTTTAGTTCTCCCATTAAGCTCATTTGAAATTTAAATTTCATTAGTTCTGTAAATCTTTCACAAAGCTTATCATTAGTGCAGCCAAATATAATATCATCTACATATATTTGTACTAACAAAATATGTTCCTTATGTTTCTTTAAAAATAGGGTGATATCAACCTTACCTCTTTCAAAGTTATTTTCACAGAGAAAAGTTGATAGAGTTTCATACCATGCCCTAGGTGCTTGTTGTAACCCATATAATGCCTTATCTAACCTATATATATGATCTGGATATTCATAATCTTCAAAGCCAGGAGGTTGTTCGACATAAACTTCCTCTTGTAGCTTTCCATTCAGAAATTCACTTTTTACATCCATCTTATAGATTTTAAATCCTTGGTATGCTGCATAGGCAAGGAACATTCTTATGGCTTCTAATCTTGCTACTGGTGCAAAGGTTTCATCAAAATCAATTCCTTCTTCTTGTGAGTATCCCTTTGCAACTAATCTAGCCTTATTTCAGATGACTGTACCATTTTCGTCAGACTTGTTTCTAAACACCCATTTGCATCCTACAACTGGATAGTTTGTAGGTCTTGGTGTGAGATATCATACCTCATTTCTTTTGAACTCATTTAGTTCTTCTTGCATTGCATCCACCCAGTTTGGATCATTTAGAGCTTCATTTATTACCTTAGGTTCTATTTCAGATATGAAACTTGTTGCTCTTCTAGTCTAAACACTTTCATTCTTATCTCCTATAATATCATCCTGTGTATGTGCCTTAATCCATCTTCCTTTGTCTTGTTCATGTGATTCTAATTGTTGTTGAGGTTGGTCTTCTGTCTCTGCTACAGTGTTATCATGTGCAGACGACTCTTCCTTGTCTGCAGTATTAATGATTTATTCTGCAGTCTGTGCATTGCATGCACATTCTTCATCAAATATATTAGCATCTCTTGGGAGTGTTTCTTTTTCATCAAATGATACATAAACTGATTCCTCAACAATCTGTGTTTTCCTATTGTATATCCTAAATGCCTTGCGGTTTGTTGAGTATCCTAAGAAGGTTGCCTCATCTGCCTTAGGATCAAATTTCTGTAAATAGTTTTTATTATTTTGTGTATATAGCATATGCATCCAAAGGCATGAAAGTATTTAACACTTGGTGTTTTCCTTTCCACAGTTCATATGAGGTTTTCTTATAAAGCTTGTGAATTGTGCACCTATTTTGGATATAGCAGGCTGTGTTTACTGCTTCTGCCCAGAAGCTTTTCGATAGGTTTGCATCAGCAAGCATTGTTTTAGTTGCCTCTATGAGTATCCTATTCTTTCTCTCAGTCACTCCATTTTGTTGAGGTGACCTAGGTGCTGAGAAATTATGCTTAATTCCATGATCATTGCAATAGACATCTATTCCTGTCTGATCAAACTCAGTACCATGATCACTTTTTACTGTAATTACTTCTATCCCTTTTTCATTTTGGATTTGTCTAAGGAACTTTGTTAGTAGACTGCATGTTTCACTCCTTTTATGTAGGAACATTACCCAGGTATACCTAGAGTAATCATCTACTATAACTAAAGTATACATTTTCCTACTTAAGCTTTCTATCTCAACTGAACAAAAGAGGTCCATATGCAGTAGTTCAAGAATCCTAGTTGATTCTGAAAAGTTTAAAGGTTTAAAGCTTGTTCTAGTCTGTTTTCCTTCTTTACATGGTCTGCATAACTTATCCTTCTTGAATTTTATTTGTGGGAGTCCTCTTACTAGGTTTTCAGAGGATAATTTTGCTATGGTTTTGAAGTTCAGATGAGCTAGCCTCTTGTGCCACAACTAATTCGTATCTTCAGCTTCTTCAGTATAGAAACAAGTAATTTGTTCTGACTGTGAGGAGTCGAAATCTATTGCATATATATTCCCTTTTCTAATTCCTAGTAATTTGACTTCCTTTGTCATTTTATTTATTACTTGATATATTTTATGAGTAAATGACACATCGTAGTTCTTATCACATCACTCGCTAATGGATAGTAGGTTATGCTCTAAGCCCTTGACATAAGCAACATCTCTAAAGATTAAAGAACCTGTACCAAGGGTTCCGAAACCTTTAGTTATACCTACTTTCCCTCCTCCAAATATGACAAGAGGTCCTTGCTCCTTTCTGAAATCCTCAAGATTGGATTTGTCTCCAGTCATATGTCCTGAGCATCCACTGTCCAAGTACCATATCCCTTTTTATCTTTTCCTATAATGAAAACATAAAGGACTTTGTACATGGTATCCACTCGTCTGGGTCCTTATTGGTTAATTTTTGGAACCCACACTTGAACTATCTGTTTATGTGTGTTCCAACATTCAAGTGATTTGTGGCCAAGCTTGCCACAGATAAAGTAGTAGACCTTTGGTCTTGTGCTTTTTAGTGGTCTGTTCCACCTGGTCTGCTGCTCTTGACATAAGCATGTGTGTCTCGAGTATGGTTTTCTCCATATTGATCTCAAGGAGTTATTCCATACTGAGTAGTCAGGTGTATATTGAGATTCATGGGGTCCTTCACTAAATTGCATTTGAGAGTTTCTTACTCTCTTCTTACTATTCATATATGCAGGTAGTCTACTCCAGCTCTTTTGAGGTTGAGCAGTAGAGATCTTATTTTTCATTACAGATCTCTTGAGAATATTGTTCTTTTTCAGAATTGCTGGTGCAGCTGAGTTATTTCTACTTTGCACAGTTTGTGCAGTAGAGTGTTGATTCTTATACACATATTCTGCAGTATAGGCTTTCTTCGTCTACACCTCTGCTGTAGTAGATATATTGGTCTGCTTGTCTTTCTTGGTGATTACCTTTTTATCCTTATTATTATTTAACCAATCATTGTATCCTATCACAGTTTTATCATAGGAGGATTGACCTACATTGATTAGTTTTTGTAGATCTAAGGTCTTTCCAGGCATCTACCTGCTTTTGAAGCTCAATGTTTCTCAAGGTAAGTGTTTCCACCACTACATTGAGAAGTTTCACTTTTTCATCAGCTTCTTTCAGTTTTTCTTGAGCATTGATTAGACTATTTTTAGTCTGTTCATTTGAATTGTATTTCTTCCTGAGAGTTGCAATTTGATTAAGATTTTCCTTATTTTCTTTTAAAAGAGAAATGAAGCTTTCAGAGGTTTCTTGAAGTGCCTCCTTCAATTCCTCTGTAGTAGCTTCTGAGTTAGAAAGATCAAATACATGTTTTTGTTCTTCTTCTTTTGCCATGAGGCATAGCTGAGCATTTGACATGATATCTTCATCATTAGAGTCTGTATCGCTCCATGTCTTTGTTGCATATGCCTTGCTTCTTTCCTTCTTCCCAGGGGTGACTTTGTTGTGGTCCTTTTTAAATCTTGGTGCAGACGAGTCTTGAGTTGATCGTCTGCACTGAGCAGCAAAGTGACCTGGTTTGCCACAATTGTAGCAGATTTCCTTGTCTACATCTTTGATTTTTGAGGGAAAGTACTTTTTGAAGGTTTTCTTTTTGAAAAGCTTTTTGAACTTCTTCCCCATTAGTGCCAGTTCTTCTGATAAATCTTCTTCACTTGCGGATGAGGTGTCACTATTCTCCTCTTCTGCCATGGATTTCAAAACTCTTTCTTGAGTTTTGAAAGCTAAGGTTTTCTTTGTTGCGTTATCAATCTACTTCTTCTGCTCAACTTCAAGATTTTAGGTGTGCAGAACATCATAAAGAGTAGCCAGGGACATCTTTGTTAGATCTATGGATTCTCTTATTGTAGTTGTCTTTGTGTTCCAGATTTCTCCAAGAGATCTTACAAACTTGAGATTAACTTCCTTATTTTCGAAAGTCTTTCCCAAGGTTTTGAGATTGTTGATGAGAATGTTGAACCTTTCAAAGAAGGTTGTGAAATCTTCATCAGACCTCATTGAGACCAGTTCGTATTGTTGTATCAATACATCATTCTTGTTCTCTCTGATCTCATTGGTTCCTTCGTTTCTTAGCATTAGAGCTTCCCATGCTTCATTTGCTATCTTGGTATGAATCACAATCTCGAACATGTTGTCATCTAGAGATTTGATTATTTAATTTAGAGCTTTTCTCCCAACCATCTCTAGATCCAAGTCTTCTCTGATCCAGAGGGACTTTGGCCGTTGTACTTCTTTTGATGAGTCCTTTGGATCTGGCATCATTGGAACATTTGGTCCATCCAGGATAATATCTTGCATCCTCTCATCAATGGAGTTGAGATCTGCAAGCATTCTCAGCTTCCAGTGGTTGAATTTGTCGAAAGAGCAAGTTTGGGGTTCTCCATTGTTTAGACATTTAGGAAATTTTGGTGGTGCCATAATAATCTTCACACAAGCAAACTGTTAGTAACTTCTTTGCGAATATAATATGTGACCTTTTCTTTCCAATAACCGTTAAGTCTGGAAAATCAGACTCTGATACCACTTGTAAGGTTTGAGTTTCAACCTAGAGAGGGGGGGTGAATAGGTTGTTAGAGATTTTATTAATCTTTTCTGCGGAATAATGATATTGTGCATACTAGTATTGAGTATAGACTAATTAGGTAGTCTGCAGATGATACTATCTGGTCTACACTAGAGATTTGCAACTTCTTGAGTCTTTATCTCGAGTTAGGCTGTGATAATTTGTTAAAAACAATTCTAAGTATCAGAATAAAGAAAGGAGTAAGTGGACACAATATTTATACTGATTCAGACACTATATATCAAATGATGATCGAGAGCTTACTCCAGTCTTCCCTTGATGACTAGTGTAGTCAATCCAAGAGGTGAGTATCACTATCTTCTTGTTTTTGTTTATAAGAAACTTTCCTTTTACAAGTTATCAAACTCGTATGAAAAGCGAAGAACCTAGAGACTTTGCACAGATCCGAACTCTGGACTCTGCTGCAAGATTTTTTTCTTCTGTAGACTAGTGACACTTTCGATTGTATCTTCACGACTTGGCTTTCTTGAGTAATCTTTTTTGTTGCTTGATTGCTTTGCACTCTTTTGCTTTTCAATCAATGTTCAATAACAACACTACTCAATAAGCCTCATCGATTCCCATTTAAAGGCTCAAGGAACGAACCCTTTTTCCAACGTACTATTCCTGGCAGTCCACTCATGTTCCCCATTATCTCGTTTCTGATATTGGCAGACCACTGATGTCTCCACTATCTCGTTTCTGATGATGGCAGTCCACTGACTCCAGAATTAGTACTGTTGATACTTCAACTTGAATCTTCACTTGACTGACTTCAACCCTCTGACCCCACACCGGCAATCATCTCTACTTCAATTCAGATTGCTGCATGATCTCGTCTGCACACAGTCTCTGTTTCAACATCTCGTCTGCAAAGTCTCTGATTCAGTTTATGTCTTGTCGTGCTGGTCCTGGTCTGCAACCTTAGTCCTTTGTTGTGAAGCCTTCATGTTCTTTCGTTGCTTGTCAATATACTAGTTGTTCATCCAAAGTCTTCGTAGTAGGATGCATCTGGTGGTCTATACTATGCCTCTGCATCTGTAACCATCTGCACTCTTGCATCTAACCTAGACTGAAACTACCTACCGGACTTCTAGGCTGAACATCCTAACTATATTAATACATTTAAGTTTTGTTACATCAATTTCTATACAAACGAATGCATTGCACATTCCTATTACACTATTTCAAACATGTTGTCATCAAGAGCTTTGAATATCTGGTTTCTTGCTCTTTTATCAACCAGCACCAGATCCCAGTCTTCTTTTGACCAAAGAGACTTTGGTTTGTATACTTAATTTGTTGCATACATTGAATCTGGCATCATTGGAATGTGAGGTCCATCAATGATGATATCTTGCATTCTTTCGTCTATTGAATCAAGATGTGTAAGGATCCTTTGCTTCCAGTGGTTGAACTTGTCAAACGAACACGTCGGAGGCTCTACACTGTTAGGACATTTAGGCAGTTTTGGTGGAGCCACTTTTCTTTACAAAAACAAACTGGTAGTAACTTTTTTGCAAATAAAAGAATGACCTTTTCTTTCTAAAAATTGTTAAGTTTGGAAAATCAGACTCTGATACCAATTGTAAGGTCCAAGATTCAACCTAGAGGGGGATGAATAGATTGATTTAACTAATTTTATAATTTATGCATCGGATTTAAGTTCTTTACAGATTATTATTCTATGCAGATTGTTTGGGTAGTCTGTAGTAGATGCTTAACGGTCTGTTGTAGAGATTTCAAACTTTAACAGTTCTAAATATTAAGTAATGAAAGCAAATAAAGAACATAATATTTTATACTGGTTCAGACACTTGTTATCAATTGATAAATGAGAGCTTAGTCGAGTCTTCCCTTGATGACCAGTTTAGTCAAGCCAAGAGGTGAGTTCACTATCTTCTTATTTGTAGCTTATAAGAAAACTTTTTTTTACAAGTTAGTTAACTTGTACAAAAGACAAAGAACCCAGATCTTTGTACAAATCCAATCTACTAGACTCTGCTACAAATTATGTTCTTCTTGTGCAGACTAGCAAACTCTTCTTAGTTTTTTTCACGATTCAGCTCTCTTGAGTAATCTGTGAGTTTCTGATTATTTTGCACTCTTACTTTTCAATCTCAAGTTCTACAGTTTCCTTCAATGAGCTTCAACGATTCCTTTTATAGGCTTAAGGAATGAACCTGCGACATTGTACTATATCTGATGTGGAACCTTGTCGCATGTGTTTCTCAACTGATGTTGGCAGCCCACTTATCTCACATTCTTTGTACTGTTACCACTGTACCTCAAATTTTCGTTTGACCGACATCAGACCTTTGACCCAAACCCCAGCAATCATCTCTGTTGCACTCCAGTCTGCTATAACTTTAGTCTGTACCTAGTACTGTGAGACCTAGTCTACATCCTTCTGTAACCCTAGTTTGCACTCAGTCCCTGCTGTAACTATTGGTCTGCACCTATATGTGATGCACTTCATGCCTTGCTGTGTTGGTTCTCGTCTGCAAACTCAATCCTAAATCTTGAAGCATTTGCAAATCTTTTGTTGCTCAATCCTTAGCTGCTTAACCAAAATCTTTTGTAGTAGTTTGTATCTGATGACTCACACGGTGTTCCTCATCTACTGCCGTCTTCTCTCCAATATCCGACCTAGACTGCAACTACCTACTTGATTTCTAGCATAAGCACACTAACAACATCATGGCTAATAGTTCTCAGTTTTGTTAATCAATTTCTATACATTTTGAAGGATTACACATTCCTATCAGAGTATATGTGTAACATCCCTAAATTTCACAAGACGTATCTGCTGCAACTCATACATTTGGAGGGATTGCACATTCCTATCAGAGTATATGTGTAACATCCCTGAATTTCAAAAGACGTATATGCTGCAACTCATACATTTGGAGGGATTGCATATTCCTATAAGAGTATATGTTGCAACTCATACCACCCCACTTATGCTCACCATGCATCCCAAAGATCTACCCAAAAATCCAATCATAGATTCACATCATGCACCCAAGAGGCAAACCAATATGATAAAAATAAATACTCCCTCCATCTCATATTATAAAACATATTTTTATATTCGGGTCATCCCAAAATATGGTCAATATATCATATTTAGTAACATTTTCATATAAAAAACACTAAAACAAATCACTCTCTTTTACAGTACACCCACCATCTCCTTCCTTCTCCTCTTTCATTCTCTCTCCTAAACCACACTTACACCCCATTATTATTAAAAAAAAAAATACTATTTCTTCATCAAATCCCATAAAAATATAAAACATACATAAATTATAAGACACTATTCGAGATAACGAATAAATAAATTATAAGACACCATAAAAAATACTGTTTCTTCATCAAATCTCATTCTCGCGTCAAACCGTTCTCTATATTTTAAAACGGAGGTAGTACTTTTCTTCTATTAACATGCAATGGTGATCACAAAAAACACATCGAATCAACCAAACATGCAACCAATCATTCACATTAAACCCTAACAATTATAAGACACTATTCGAGATAACGACCTTTGGCCGTTATACAAATTAAACGTGGGTTCAATGTTACCTCTTAGACGATTTAACATGACTGTTATTGATTGAGTAATTCAACTCTCTTGAAAGTCTTGATGGTTCGATTCCCGATCTCCTATAATACCAAAAATATAACATACTTTCATACTCAAAAAAAAAAAAAATAACATACTAATTACTAAAATATACTTCCTCCATCCCGAATAAATTATAAAATTTTGATTTTATATGATTATTAATGTGTGTGTCGACTTTGATACTTTTGACGGTTTAGCCCATGAGTGTAGACAAAAAAATGTGAGTGGATAAAATTAGATAAAATAATAATGAATAAGATGATGTGACACTTTTTTCGTTTTAGATAAATTATGACACATTACTAAAAGAGTAAGTGTGAGAAAGCATGCTCTTTGTCCCATTTATATTTATAAGAATCAATTATTTGAATTAATATCTTCCTTTCATTATAATTATAATATTTATTATATGTATATATATATTATTTTTTAATTTTAATTCTCAATCACACAATCTTTATTTTTTCATTATTTTTTAAATTTTTAAAATTGAAAACGGTACAAACAATTTAGGACGATTCAAAATGATAAAATGATGCAAATATTTTGAAACGAATGTAGTCATTTTTAAAGCTTTCATAACTAACGTCGAATACTTTAATAAAGAATAATTACTTATAATTGTTAATTGCCTTATCCTTTATTTTTGTCAAAACACACGTTCTTTTTTTTATATATTATTTTCTCTATCTTATAATACATGTAATATTTTTTGGGAATTTGTTTCGAAAAGTACCATTTTGATAATTTTATTTTAAAGTTATTATCAAAGATTTTTATTTCGGTTGAGATCCCAAGTTATCCAAAATTGCTAACTCTGCCCTTGACACCCACTATCGCTCGATTCTTCTCCCTCCAGCGCCACGGTCCTCATCAACTCCACTTCACCACGGTCAGTGCCTCCATCCTATCGTCGTCCGGCACAACCCACCACCAGTGCCCATCTCCATAACCTCTCCAACACCACTACGCCGCCGGCTCTCCATCGAACCCGTCGTCGCCACCTTCGTCGCGGTCATCCCCTCCCCAACTTTTTCCCCAAAAAATGTCACCATCGTCGTGCACCTAATCCTCCACCGCCACATCAAATCAGTCGATTTTATCATCATCGATCCATAAATGATCGATATGACCTCGGTACCGTGATTTGAGTCATTCGAATTCGATTGATACGATGTTTGTTATCTCAAAATGAAGGATTCGACGAAGAAGTTTGTTATTGTTCAGTTCACTGGGATGAAGATCGTAGATGCTTCTTTGTTCTTCTGTGAGTGGGGGAAATTTGTTTGAAGATGTGTTGAGGAAGTGAGGATTTGCTGTGGTTGGAATGTTATGTTTGGATACGGCATAGGTATGGGCACTGAAGCCTTTGCTGAAGGGAATATTTTTATATGGAAGAGATTGATGTCATTTCACGACAAATAGTATGCATGTGAATTTATAAAATTTGTTGACTTGGGTATTTGATTTAAAGAGGTTGGAATTATTTTTGTCTCAATGTCATTTCAATGCTCTTTGATAGATCCTTGCGTTTCAATTTGTTTAAGATTGTTTTATTATTATTATTTAATTTTTTCATCTGTTTTACAATATTTTAAAGTCATTTCAAAACTCTTATAGGAGTTTCTTCATTCCCCATCAGCTGAACTAAACAAACTAAGCCCTAAAGCAAGACTGCGCTAAAGCTTAAAGTTCAAGGCAAGCTAACTCAAGGTAAATACTACTCAAGTTTTGGTTGTGTGGATCTATTCTTATTTGGTAGATGTATTAATTGTTTTGAGAGACGTACTAGTAAGTCTATTAGTTGACGTACTACTTTTTTGATGGGGGTACTACTTGTTTGGTAGATGTACTACTTCTTTTTCTGGATGTATTACTTTTTTTTTATATATAAACATACTATGTTTTAGATGCACTGCTTTTGTTGACAAATGTACTATCTTTTTTAAAAGTACTTTTTTGGATGAACTACTATTTTTTAATAAACATATTATTTTTTAATTGGCGTATTATCTTTTTTCTTGGTCGGAAGGAGTGGGGTGCGGGACGTACTATCTTTTTTTCCAGAGACAGTGCTTTTTTCAAGTAAAGGATGATTGATCTAGAAAAAAAATTAGTTCAGATATATTAGTTCAAGCTTATTAGTATATCTGTGAAAAAAAATAATATATCTGTGAAAAAAAATAATACGTCTGTGTAGTACGTCAAGTGAAAACATATAATGTATATCATCTAGTACGCTTATCCAAAAAAATAGTACGTCTAGTAAAATTATATCATGTACATCATCTAATATATTTCTGGAAAAAAATACTACGTCTAGTGAAAATAAAAATTATGTACATTATATTGATTGATATCGATGCGTAGATAGTGTTTCATATTAACGTATCTTTGGCTATCATATTTTGTATTAATGATCTTGCTCTCGGTAAAACACAATCATTGATGATAAAAGGTTTGAGTCACATGAGCTTTCAGGTATCAGTTCGCAACGAAAATGTAAATTGCAACACTTGCAAAGAAATGAAACCATATACATTATTCATCGGCAAGTCCAACAAAAATGACAAGGGATTGAGTTTGCCGGGTTAAGCTAAACATAAAAAATATCACATCACTTGATCCTTTGTAATGAGAAACAAAAGAAATTAAAATATAAATACGGCCTAGGTGCATGGAAAACGATGACGATGATGATCGATCGATGTTGAGATGAAGATCAAAGATCGATGATGATGATCGAAGATCCATGATGATGGTCGATTCGATGATATACATAGTCGCCTCATGATTAGATCAAATCGATGATGATGATAGATTATAGATAATGTAGATAATGGAGAAGATGATGAAGATGCAGATGATTGATTATCGATAATGGAGATGATGATGAGCGATGAAGATGATGGTTGATTATAAAGATGATAATGCTCGGTCATGAAACAAAGGAAGCGAAAAAAGATAAAATGAAAAAAGACAAATTAGGAATGATTTAGTATTTATTTGTAAAAATTATATCTTGTGAGAGTAAAGTCCTCTTGTGGTATCTTCTTATAAATTAGTCTCCAAAGTGATACTTGTGGGGAATTACCACATATTTTTTTTCCTTTTTTTTTTTTTGAGTTGTCTCAAATCAAATGTAATATTCCTCAATTTAAAATAAATTTTGGTTAAAACTACCAAATCACCCTTCCTTTATCCCAGGGGCAGAACCAGGATCAAATAATGAGGGGATTAGTCAAAAGGAAAGAAAAATATGATGTCAAAATTATACAATATCTTTTGTAGAAAATAAGGTTCATTATTGACCGAAAAGTGATCATTATAATTTTATTTAATGTCAATCAGATAGTTTCAATCCTGTTTTTAATTCTTTTGTTACTTATATTTAATGTCAAAAAGGTAGTTTCATTATTTATCTCTTGAAATCTATCACCTGAACAATCCAAACTATTTTTTTCTGATCTCAAGTGCCTAATACATATTCACTTTACTCATATATGATAACATATATATGGACTCGTGATAACATATATATGGACTCGTCCGAACCATGGAAGGGGCCGAGAGGCCCCCCTCGCCTCTCGGTTCCGCCCCTACTTTAACCTATTACCATATCTCTTATCTCACCCACTACCACCTATAAATTTTTATATTCATGTGTTTTTTTTTTTATCGTTTTGGTTATTTTATTTTGTTATTTTTATGTTTGTATTTTGATTTTAAAATTTTTGAAAAAAAAATTCTCTTTTTTTTTGATATTATTAAGAGTTTAATTTGAGTTTTGTATTGACAATTTTGTGTTACCGTATATATCATAGATTCTCTGGTTATGATACTTTTACATGTGTTTTGATTTTTTGTTTTAATTTTTTGTTTTTGATTTTTTGTTTATGATTGGATGTTGTAAAGAGCTATTTTCAGTTTAAACAAAGTGAATTTATTAAATTATCCTTTAAAATTTTAGAAGTACTGTAAAAAGTATTTTTTTTCCTTTTTCTATATTTCACTAAATTATGACATTTTAATGAATGACGTATCATTAAATGGATAGTTTTGTGTAATTTTACATGTAATAAATCATTAAATGGATTAGATTTTGTGAGATATATTTTTAAAAAGATATTTATGTATATTTTCCCCCCCCAAAACTCCTCAAACTCATCGCACTATTCCCCACAGATTACCTCATCACCCTTCTCTCCTCCTTCACAATCACTAGCCCGAAACTCTTCAAGCAAATCCTCATCGTGATTGATGTCTATGTTTGTCACTAGAGATTGTTTGTGTACGGGATTTTGAGTTAACTAGAAATAGACAAGATCATATGATTGATGAATGGCAACGTTGAAGTATTGATTCCGGTGAAATAGACGCATAATAGGAATGTATGATTTTTTATGACGTTTTTCAATGCAATACTAATTCTGGGTAACAAGCCTTACTTATAGTGGTTGTCGACACGATTTTAGGCTATAACAACGATGACGTACTGATTCTAGTGAAATAAGTATACTGACAGTGGTGCGTGACTTTCAATGACTTTTATTTGATTACTTATTGATTTTGGATAAAGAGACGTACTGATAGTGATTTGAGACTTCCAATGACGATTTTCGACTGTAGCTATAATGACGTATTAATTCTGGTGGGGATAAACGAAGCTGGCGATTTGTGATTTTTTTATGATTATAATATGTGGTTTCAGTATGTGAACGGAGCCTGCGATGGTGGGGATTAGGGTGAGCAACGAGATTATGTTGTCGTTGTCGGGGGATGGGATGTTCTGGATGAGATGGGCAGTGGTTTGGGAAGAGATTATATTGGATTTGAAATATATTAATTATCAGGAAGGTGAGTTTTAGATATAAGAATGCTATTAGGGGGAAGTTATTTTTAATTGATGATGAGATACTTGGTGAAAATAAAATTAAAGTGGAGTATTTTTAGGTAATTAAAACTCCATAGAGATATCTATCATAGCGACATGGATAGACTTTACATGTAATAAATAGATAATAGATTTTTATAAGAAAAAATGTAATAGATTAGATGTATATTAGATTGGATTAGATTTCATGACATGTTTTTGAAGAGTTATTTTTATTTTAAATAAAGTGAATTTACTAGGTTTATTTTAAAGCTTTTAAATGTCAAAACTATCCTAACATAATATCAGATGGTTTTCCATGTGAAAATTAGTATAACTATATATATAATATATAGATAGATGGTTAGGAGGTGCAAGAGAGGTGGGTTTTGTTTGGGTGGTATGTTGCTTGTGAATTAAAATTTTGGACAAATGACCTAAAATATAAAATCCAACAATATTCACAACATCATACACATGGAAAAAAAATTCCACAAACACACAATTTGCTCCACTTGTCCCTCTCTATTTCCTTTATATATTGTCCCTTCACCATTTCTCCACCAACTCCACAAATTTGTACTAGTATTTATTTTTTCTTTTTTAATTATTGGATTGATGATATTATGTTAAATCCAAATTGATGGTTTATTTCGATTGGAGAAATTTCATGAATGTTTGTGCTATTGTTGAGTTAAAAGTTTGATGCACACAAGATGTTCGACAAAATGTGACATCGAAAAATTACATGTTATTAAGCATCGTTTTATTTACCAAAGTCTCGTACCAATATTTCGATTCATGTTGTTATTATATGGATATTTTTGATCAATTTTTTTTTTGCTTATTTTTGATTTTTAATTGTTATCTTGTTTCATTAAAACCTATCACCCTGTTTCAAAAATGACACAGCCACTCTGTTTCAAAATAACAAAGGGGTGTTCTGTTTCGAAATAAAGCGTTGATTCTGATGCTGTATTTCAAAACAGAGCGTTGGTTCTGATGCTTTATTTCAAAACAGAGCGTTGGTTCTAACAGAGCATTCTGTTTTGTCGGAATCATATCCATTTAACTATGATTAGGGTTTTCAATGGCGATCCGCTCTGTATCATTTGTTCGTGCACTCTATTTCATTTTTTATACATATGCTTTGTTTTATTCGAGAACATACGCCCTCTGTTTTTTTTTTTTTTTTTGCTACATACACTCTCTTTCATTCTTTGAGTGATGTCGAGATCTGATAATGCATAATCTCGTAGTATTATTATGTCTCATTCTTTATTCATGTGTTTTGTTTCATTTGTTTATACGCTCTCTTATATTTGTACATGTGCTCTGTTTTATTTGTTCATGCTCTCTATTTCGAAATAAAGCGTCAGAACAAGGGATCTATTTTATTTTTGCACTGGCATTTTATTTCATTTTTTATTGACGCTTTGTTTATTTTGTACTGACGCTTTGTTTTCAATTTTTATTATGCGCTCTGTTTTAGTTTTGAATCGACGCTATGTTTCATTTTTGTAATAATGCTCTATCTTATTTTATACTAGCACTCTATTTTCATTTTTTTTATTATGCACACTATTTCATTTTTCTATATGCATTCTGTTTCATTTATTCATGTCTTTTGTTTCATTTTTTGTACATACGTTTTGTTTTATTCGAGAACAAATGTTCTATTTTATTTTTTTTGTACATGCATTCCGTTTCATTTATCCATGTGCTCTATTTTATTTTTTGGGTGATGTCGAGATCTGATGATGCATAGTCTTGTATAAAGATTCCGACGAAATTTCTGATTTCGGCAACGGTGGCCGAGTACCAGTCAAGATTTCGACAACGGTGGTCGGAAATCCAATGAAGATTCCGACGACGGTAGCCGAAAATCCAACGAAGATTCTGTTGACGGTTTTCAGATTCCGACGAATATTGAATCAGAGGTTGGGTTATGGTAAGGGTTGGAATGGAGAATAGGGTTAGAAATTTAAATGAGCTGGATGAATTGTATGTTTTGGAATTAAAATTTCATGTGTATTTTTTTGATACATTTTTCAAATTTTTGTTTGTTTATCTAATTCACCCTAAAATTTTCATGTGGTACTCTATGAAAATAAACTTTTAAAGTGGTGCTACATGAGAATTATCACTTAAATTATCCGATTACTTTCAAATTTTTAAAAAGGATGCAAATATATTTGCCATACCGTCATGGCGACGTTGAACGGATATACAATATAATGGTGTTGAGACCAAGTGTACTGCACAAAAACAGTACGCCACTGAAACTATGAAATGGACGATCAAAGACGAAGCTTGGTGGAGTTGACGATAAAGTATGTACTGTTTTAGTTTATTTACGCGTTATTTGTTTTTCTTGGGTAGGGTACGCAATTGACCCTCTTGTTTTTGTGTTGGATTAATGGATTCATATTACATGTACATTAATAATTTAACTATACGAATTAATTATATATTATGTGTTATCTTTCGGTATATTAAATGGGCTAATATGTCGTCTTATAAAGTATATGGTCCAATTGTGTAGATACCGACGTGCTTGATCCTAATTGATGATGGACTGATGATTAGGGTTAAGAATCATTATATATATATATGAAGGTTATGATTCCCCGTTGAATATATGTTATATCTTTCTGATCTCCCATCGTAAGAGAGAAACCCTAACGTATGTATCAACTGAAAGATACCCTAATCCTAGGCGATCTTCAATCCGTTCTTATGGATTCAGGTACGTTTCCGCTTATGATTTATTCTAAATAATTCGATATAAAGGTTATAATTTTGATGGAATTTATTCCAACATTTTCTATATTCAGTATCTCGGGTCAAATAATTGCAATTGTTTCTCTCGGCGCAAGTGGTCAAGGATGAGTATTTTCTTCTCTTGAATCTGGTTAGAATTCCACTAGTTGATTTAGTGTATGATCTAATCTAATGTTTTAAAAGCTCATTTGATCTTGTTATTATATTTTTCGTTGGTGAGAAACAGTGCATAATCTTTAGTTGATTTTATAATCTCAACGAGTTTGAATCAAATGGATATTATGTATGCATTTTGAGTCGGAATTACTTTTTTATGGAAAAATTATTATCAATTTTTCCTATAATTAAGTAATCTCAGCCATATTCATGTGAACTTCAACCTTATAAAATTCTTCATTAAAAATGAATTACATAAACCTATCTTATTCATACTTTACTAAAAATGAATTACATAAGTCTATAATTTTCAAACAAGATAGGTTTTGAATGTTTTTCAGATTTATATTTGAAATGATAAATAATAGATTATAAAAGATGAGCTTATTATGCTTTATAAATTTAAAATTTCATTGTGATTCTTTATCCTAAAATTTTGACCCCTCGAGTCTCGGTACTGTCTCTGCCACTAGTTTTAGCAAAAATCCGATGTCCTGTCATCTTCAATGATCGATGTTGAATAAGGGTGGAAGTACTATCTGCGTCCGATTGTTGATGACATGATTATACAGTAGCGCACTGTTTATTTTTTGGAGGAGGATGATGGGGAAGACGGACAACGATAACACATGGCCATGATGACGTTGGAGGATAAAAAATACTTAGGTTTATGGTTTTTGTTTTGGTTATTGCAATGATTGAAAACAAGAGATTCAATATTATCTTTTTCCTAAACTTAAGTGATGACAAATTCGAACAAAAAAAAAATCTAGTGTATCATTTATTGATAAATAAGATTGTTTTTATGAATTTATTAGTAATTCTCTTTTTAGAGTAAGATAAATCTAAGTACAATGCTTGCTCGAACTATACTTAAAAAAGTCAAACTTGTTATATTTCATCTTAATAATTAAGAAAGTCAAATTATCATATTTATCTGGAATGAAAAGAATGCATAAGCTATTCAACATTAATCAATAATTATAATATTCATTATGTAGTTTGATATTTTTGTTTTGTTGCAAGGTTATAATACATAAGTTAAATTATTTTTGATATTTTATAATAATTTTATAAAAAAAATATTGTTTGATTGTTTCCTTGGATAGTTCGTAATGCAACCAAGTTTATTATTTACATGAACAAATGTTATATATATTTTTTATAGGACGAAGAGAACATCATCTAGTATGGAGGTGTATAAATTTTAGAAAATTGTTTCAAATCCCAAAAAAATATAACGACATATATTTTTTCTTGACACTATATTAGAGTTTATATTTTAATCCATTATTAATATTTTATGATAATTCTATAAAAGTTAATATTTAATTATTATAAAAAAATTTAAAAATATATATCGTTATATTTATTTTGAAAAAATAGTATTTTCATTCACGCCCACGTCGTTGAAACTTCTCTAGCCAATTCATGCCCAGTGCTTAGTCGGCCCACCTTGCCATGCATCATCTTCCTGTGACAGAGGAGATGTCACCATCACGCGGCGAAAGCAACGATATAGAAATCGACCCGAATCTCTCCATGTGTGACCACAACGCTGTTTGCCCGTGGCATCTCCCGTGATTTTTTACTTTTCTCATCCTATATTCATTGTGCATATAGAATTTTATTAAAATGAATATAATTATTTTTATAATTTGATTTCAAAAAATAACTTCCATAACAATTATAGAATCATTGTTTTAATATTTGGATTTCTTTAAGCTCATGAACAAAGAATAGATTATGAATAAAATATCTAATAAAAATTTCACTTATCTTTTGATATTATTTTTGAAATTCTAAATCTATATATATACGAAATTATAATCTAAAAATACTCCTTCTGTCTTAATAAAATTATTATCGATTGACTTAAAATAATAATTTATATATATATTGAAGTAATATATTTTAAATTATATGAGTGAGAAAGTGAGAAAAATAAAAAAAAAATAAAAAAGATACTATAATGAGTTAATATAACATAAAATCAAAAATAAAGATATTTTAATATTTTTATAGATAAAAAATTTTCAAATGAGATAACAATATAATTTTTGTGAACATCCAACAAAAATATTACAATTTTATTAAAATAAAGAGAATATGATATACTATTATACACATAATCATAACCACAATTTACAAATATCATTTCATTAAATGCCCAAAAAATTTTCGATGGAAATATTATAATGATATTTTATTATTTTTTATTCTTGAGAATAATTAAATGCCCACAATTAATCTTGATTATATATGATATATTTTTATTTAATATATGTTTTGGAACGATCAGACTTGAATTAATAAAAAAATGATATTTATATTTATACGTATAAAATAATACAAAATATGTATGAAGTAAATTTTTTTTTTTTTGGAATGAAATGTAAACACAAAATAATCAAGAAAAAGGAGTGTGTCTTGACATATCGTATGTCAAATGATGATCGAACGATTAAAATATATATAATCAAAATTAAAACATGATAATTTTATAGTTTCCATTTTTATTGTTTTAATCTTACTTATAACATCCCAAAATGTTCGCTTGACACATCATATGTCAAAACACATAATCTCTTAATCTAAATAATTAAGCTCTTCTTCTCAATCAAATTGTAACATTAAACAATAACCATTATTCAAGATGTTTTGAAAACTTCTTTTACGTGGATGATTATAATGCAATTCCTAATATAGTTTTTTTAAAGAGAATGTGGGGCTTTATTTACTCCAGCCTAGAGAGACGGCAACCCTCACACACTTGAAATCTAATTATCATTTTATTATAGTTTAAAATTCAAAAATTTAAAACAAAATGAATATTAAAAAAATTTAACCAATCAAGTTAAATAGTGATAGAGTTGATGCCGCTTCCTTATTCCCTATTATTTTAGAGTCCAATCACACAAAAATGTCAACAAAGCTCAACAAAATAACCGATGATTCCAATGGATTCAAGAATGGATGTTCAAGCTAAATCAATGGCACAACAAGCTCTCAAGAAAACGACAATGGTCATAATAGACCAAAGAAAAGTCATAATAGCATAAAGCCTTCCAATAGGAATAGGAATCGAAACGCTATTGTAATATCAAAAAAATTTCTTGATAGATGATTATCTCATTAAATATCATAAATAAAATATTAATGAACGTTATAATTTACTCAACGGGGATACAAATTTATTTATTAAAACATGACAAATATATGATAAATACAGTTAAAAATAAACCCTATCACACAAAAATATGGGATTATAATCTCTCTCTTTTTATCTTTCCTAATTCTACCACTTCTTCCTGTCTTTTTACTTTGCCTACCAACTCCTCCACTTCTCACCAATCATATCTTATGCGCGCATCACATCTTCCTCTCCACTTTCACCCTCGAACCCTTCCTCTCTACTCCTTTTCCTTGCTTATCCTTCACATGTGCATTAGGAGAAGATCGAGACCTCGTCGCTAGCAATCACCAGAGGAGAGGTGTAGACGCCATCAACCGTTGAAGCTCGTTGTCATCATCATTGGTTTAGGTGAGAGGATGTGAACTTCTTGAAGATTAAAGTTTTTGTGAAAAATCATAAACTCTTAGATAAATTCGGATTTTCATGATTATTGAAAATTACATGTCTAGTTTCTAATGGAGTGTATAAATCATGATTCGAAGTTGTGAATCTTAATATATAAATCAAAATATACGGATATATTAACGTGTAAAAAACTGGTCTTCAAGATGATTTTGTGGCTTGATCTAGAATTACATAATATGATTTATAAGACAAGACTTATATCACTGAAAATGTATTGAAGTTTAGTTTTCAAAAAAGTTTACAAATCTTGATTTGAAGCTAGTGTAAGGATTTATGAGCTGATAAGTGAAAAGGGGTCAAACTATTTGATTTAGAAAAAAACATAACTTAAACGAATAAACTACTATTATCCGTAAAGTTTTACGATGAAAACTTTAATTCACTGGAAAGATTATGGAGTCTAGTTATGCAGAATTTTACAGATTAATTTTTAAGGTTATATACGAAAAATTATAGATTAAAATACGTCGAAGTGTTATATTGAATAGTTTCTGGAAGCTGTTAGTCACAGCCCATGAATATGAAAACTGACATATTGTTTTGGTTTCTATGTTGTTCAAGGCCCGTGAAGAAGGGTTCATAGCCCATGAAGCATAGAAACGGCTCGTGACAACTTCAAATATACACGAACACTTCTAACGATGATAAATGCATAAAATCATCTTCACGGATTATCAAAATAAGTACTCCCTCCGCCCCGAATTAATCGAAACGTTTTAACTCGGCGCGAAAATTTATACGAGTGTTGAATTTGTGTGAAAATTGATGAAGTATGAATTTTTTTAGTGATAGCGTGAGTTTACTGTAACAGTTGTGAGAAACGTTAGTAGATGTATCGTAACAGACGAGTTTGATTTGATATTTTTTTATATTAAAAGATTATCAAAAATTCAAATATTTCATTTATTTTGAAATTGTCCAAAAAGAAAAACGTTTCAATTAATTTGGGACGGAGGGAGTATCAAAGACTCTTCCCAAAGCTTGGCACCTCCACATAATATTATTATGATAGTTTTTAAAAATGTATAAATAAATATACTTAATTCCATAATGTGAACAAACATTCACAAGGGTGTTTCTTAACTCGCATATCCTATTATGTTATAGGAGGTAGACATGCTGCTTATTAACACATAAAGAAAAAGTCGAGCGCGTGTGTATGGAAAGTAGTGTTAAGTATCGAACGTTTAAATTTATTGTGCGTGATGATGCATATTATTATATCGAGAGTATAATAATATGCATTAAAATCTTTGAATGTAGTCGCCTTATATAACTAACCTAAAATAGTGATTGTAATCGCGCTGTGTTGTGTGCTAAATAGTGAGTGTTTTTTAGTGTTGCATGTTGTGTGCTATGCACCGCGAGTACTATCTGATGTTGAAAACTTTATAAATTTAATATAATTCAAAAATATGTAACTATCGATCTGGAAACTGATGTGTTGGTTATGAGACTTGGATGGTAGAGTTACATATTGACTAGGCATATTGAGTTGTGAATGAGACTGGCCAAGGAAAATACCTGTGAATATTCACCTTGCATGCATGTAGCGATCCGGTGAGGTCGTTTTGGTTTGTTGGGATACTTACTGTAGGAGACTAGGACTTTAGATAGGGTTTGATCTTCCTACTGGATGATCCGTGCAATAAACATAAAAGCAAAGAGTTTGGCCTAAGTTACAAATGTGAATACACTGAGTTTAGTATGCTTTCAATAACATATTTGGGACATTTGTAAGATGAGATGCGCATGAAGGGATAAATGATTAGAGTTGAAGAGGGAGAAGTATATTTGGTGTGGTGGTGGTGTTTGGTTCGATACTTGGTGAATCTGTGTTGAGGAATTCGCTTATTCTAATATACTGGAGTAGATGATCTATGCGTTTAATCTGCTTTTTTTTTACTGATATTTATATGGAATATATAATTTAAGTGATCACCTTTCTTATTTTTTTTCTCTCACGCATCCCCTGGGAAGGGAACCGACATGTTATTTAGTTCGTATAACTCATGATAACTTTTCTTGTTTTTTTTTTCTTCTTTTTTCCTTTTAGAGGAGCAACGGATTATTGTGAGGTTTGATAGATCACAAGGATGCAAGCTCGTAACACAAACGTAGAGAAGTATTAAACTGATATTTTACTTTGGGATCGGTCTGAGGTTATCAAAGAGACTGTGAATCATAAGATTGAACATTATGAGGAAAGGTAAATGGCTTCTAGTGATATTGGTTCTATTTTATTCTTATACCTAAATCAGGATATGATGAGTATGCCTAGCTGGGGCAGTGGCCTCCAATGATTGTAATGCCATGTGGATTCCTATGAAAAGGGAAGGAAAGTCGGGGCGTTAGCCGCTTTACAACTATGCTCAACTTTCACAATAACACTTTCAAGAAAAACGATCAATGATTCTATCGATTCAAGAATAGATACATCGTGCTCGACCTTTTCGTGAAGGACATGTTATGTATTGTTTAGCTCACTTCACATTAGTTCACTTCTCATATATAGTGCAATCAAGATTTACATTCTTGAGTCCTTTTAACTTAAACGATATAAGGGTCCTTTTCGTTTATTTCTAGACAGACCACACAAGTTATAATTTATTTCATTTTAATCCCCTTTCTATCACACAACAATCATGAAAAAATATGGTTAGAATTTCCTCTACAACCTCCTCTTCTTGATTAGGAACTTTTTTCGGTTGACCACAATCCATCTTGCAAACACATACACAACTTTCTTCATACCTAGTTGTGTCATGTAACAGCCCCATTGGCTTTGACCAGGTTAAGGTCGGCTTGGCCCCTGGATTAGGGTTAGGGTTGGGCCTTGATCCTATATAGAAAAGGTCGACCCGGTCTAACCCTTTCAAAAGTAAGGGCTTAGCCAAACCCTCAACAGGACTGGCCAGCTTTTTTAATCGAGCTTTAAGGCTCAAATCCTTTTTTTATTTTTCAGTATAGCGAAAACTATGAACAGTGTTTAAGAAACCGCCAACGATTTTTTAGAAACAATAACGATTTAAAACCATCAACAATAAAGATGACGTGAGATCTAGTTTTTGTTCCCTTTAAAATCGTCATCGTATTTCACAATAACATTATCGCCTTTAGAAAACTGATAACGGTTTCTAAAAAGCATCTACGGTTTCTTCAGCTTATCTCAATAGTGGAATTTTTCAAATTGAGAACGAAAGGGCTAAGGTCGACCCCGATCCGATCCTTCGGCCCTTTGGATAAGGACATAGGTTAGGGCTGGACCTCAATCCCAGGGCAAAATATAGGCAAATCCAATCACAATATTGTCATCGATCCATCTAGAATACCAACATAAATTGAAAAACTATGTTACGTGTACCTCGATCGTCATGATGCGCAACGAAAAATAATCATGACGTGTATGCAACTCGATTGATCATATCTGTGAATTTAGAACATGAACAAACGTCGTTAACAGCCTTGTCCTTGATGGCCGGTGTAGATGACTCACCGCTTGATTGCACAATTAGGGTTAGGAAAGGTGACCTACTTGATATATATAGAGATGTAGCAAATTATTAGGTCTGCTCATCACGGACTAATAAATATCTAAACAACCCACACTAATTGGCCATATATTAGAGTAAATAAGAGCAAATATATCTCAATTGATAGACCAACTAATTAGTCCATTTTAACTTAACAACAATTAATACTCACATATGCAAATTTATTAAGATAAATCTTATATTCTTCCACTTGGGTTTATTAATTGTCCAAAACTAAACAAAACCAAAATTTTAGAAAACAATTTTAGTTTTTGAAATGATCAGGATAATTAATTATTTTGAAAATGTTAGACGCCAATGAAAAAAACCATTGGTCTAAAGATGCTCTTTTAAGCAATTCGATCCCATAGAGCCTCAAGTTAAGAAACATGAAGAGAACTACATCTTTCTCTAAGTGACATCGGACATTCCATGGTCACAAAATTGTAAACTCTACTGACATAAATTTTAATATGGTAGTATTGCAAACAGACAATACCCTAACGAAAACGTCATGTATTATACTCTTGTCAGTCACAAGATAATACCCTAACGAAAACAAGATTTTGTATGATAGTATTTCTAAGTTTGCACATTTAATCTCTTATTCAACTACGCTACTCATTGAGCTTCAGTAATCCCCTTTTATTGACTGAGAGAATGAATCTGTGACTTGTGTATAGGATCTGATGTGACAGCTGGTCACATGTGAATCTCAACTGAAGTTGACAGCTTATCTTTTTCAGATCCTCATACTGTCATACTCTGAACCTCAAATCTCTGACCCAACCTCAACAACCATCTCTACTATACTCTAGTCTATTGCACCTTAGTGTGCACTCAGTACTGTTTAGACCTCGTCTGTATTCGGTCCTTATTGTAACCTCATCTGCACCCAGATCAGATACACTCCATCACTGTTGTGTTGGTCCTCGTCTACAAGTTCAATCCTAGATCTTAAAACATTTACAGGTTTTTTTTCCATGTCTGTCTTAGTTGGTTAATCGAAATCCTCTATAGTAGTCTGCATCTGATAGCCCACACAATGCTCTCCATCTGTGGTCGTCTCCTCTCCAACATCTGACCTAAGCTACATGTGCCTATCCAATTTCCTGTCTAAGCACACTAACAACATCATGGCTAATAATCCTAAGTTTTGTTCATCAATATTTATACAAGTGAGGGATTGCATATTCCTATCAATAGGGCACGAGAAATGGTTGAACATGAGATCTCAAAGTTCTCTCTTGTTATTGTCTTCTATGAAGTCAACATGTTGGAGAACCCAAGAGAATGGTTTGTGGACATCGATGCCACACGCCATGTTTGTGCTGACAAGAAGATGTTCTCATAATACATTCTACTTTCTGGAGAGGATGTCTACATAGGGAACTCATTGGCCTTATCCATTGTTGGAATTGGGAAGGTCGTTCTGAAGATGACTTCTGGCAAGGAGCTAATTTTCAAGGATGGTTTACATGTGCCAAACATTAGGAAGAACTTAGTTTCGGGACCACTTTTGTCTAGGGCTGGTTTTAAACTTGTAGTTGAGTCTAATAAGTTTTTGTTATCTAAGGTTGTGATATACGTAGGCAGAGGATATCTTGACAATGGTTTGTTCAAGATGAATCTATAAAGACCCAAAAAAATTCGTTAAAATTTATCTTCTCAATAAATAAACAATAATGGTAAATATCGATCATTTAAAATTATTAAATGAAGATATAAAGATCGTTTGATGAAGCAATGATGAAAGGGTGTTAAAAGGGGATAAATTAAACCTTAACCTAAATGGTTAAAAATGACAAACTATACCATGTCGTGATCATGACCATGAAGAATTGCATGCTACTAAAACCTAAGGATCATAAACATGTAGTGAACATAAACATGGTATGCTAGGATCATGACAAGAGTTATACATGTTACACAAACCTCTTGAGAGTCTTGCACTTAAGAATATTAAGATTGTTACAAGAGAAGTATGTAACATAGCTAAGTACTGAGGATGATTATTACAAGAGGTTGTCACTTAACTCCTTGATTTTCTAAGAGTGAAACAAGTGTAATAAAAAGTGTAGTGTAACGACCCAAGAAACACTTTATATGCTCAAGACTCACCCCACAGACCAACACTAATCCTTTTAGTGTGTTTTGTCCTCACTTGCAAACACCCTGAGAAACCTCCCAAGAGGTCATCCATCCCAGCATTACTCTACGTTAAGCAGGCTTAACTGCGAAGTTCTAAAATGATGAGGTACCAAAAAAGAAGATGCACCTTGTTGGTATAGGTAATACTATCAAACCATATAAGCGGGTCCTTACATACACCCCCACTTCAAGAACGCAACATTTCTAAAATGATGAGCTACCGAAAAGGAAGATGCACGTTGTTGGTATAGATAGTACTATCAAACCATTTAAGTGGGTCCTTACATACACCCCCACTTCAAGAATGCAACGTTTCTAAAATGATGAGCTACCAAAAAGGAAGATGCACCTTGTTGGTATAGGTAGTACTATCAAACCATTTAAGCGGGTACTTACTTCAAGAACGCAACATCCTCGTTGCGACTTCAAGCACGTATCTACAAGCCCCAAAACCTTCGCCCGCTAGACGGCTGACCCAGGACCTCGAATCCAGCACGCGGTCGCAGGGTCGTTATCAAGAAATACTTTCTAGGCTCAGGACTGAACCCTCACACCAATACCAATCTTTTCAGTGTGCTTTGTCCTCACTTGCAAACATCCTGAGAAACTTCCCAGGAGGTCACCCATCTCAGCATTACTCCACGTCAAGCACGCTTAATTACGGAGTTCTAAAGTGATGAGCTACCGAAAAGGAAGGTGCACCTTTTACAATCGTCACACTACCAAACTTTGGATTCCCCTTCGATCATCCCAACCCTTGCTCTTACCTCATACTCACTCTCAATTCAGAAAATACTCTCCTTACACAAAGAAACACAAGAAGAAAGAAGGAGAAACAAGGAGAGAAAGAGAAGGCAAGCTTGAAGAGAAGGAGGAGGTGAGCCATTTGATTAGTAATTTTAAAAAAACAATAGGCTTCGAGATAGTTTTAAATTTAATATATATTGAAACCTCACATTTCTACTTTCTAATGAAGCTAATAGATCATTATTTGGAGTTGTAAATCTTAAGTAATAAATCAAAACGTACGGGTATGTCAATTTGTAAAACGCTAGATATAAGAATGATTTTGTGGCTTAATCCAGAACCACTTAGTAAGAGCTAAAAAACAATCCTTATATATGTAGAAAGGTCTTGAAGTCTAGTTTCCATAATAATTTATAAATATTAACTAAGAATTATAAGTAAAGAGTTATGATCTGATTAGTGATGTAAGGTTAAACCATCTAATCTAGCTAGAAAATATAAATTTGAATGAATAAACTGCGATTATTGATAAGATTTCATGATAAAAAATCTAATTCTATGAAAAGGTTATAGATTTTAACTTTTGTAGAATTTTACAAAATAATTTTTGAAGATGTAAGCTAGAAGCTATAAATTTAAACGTTTCAAAGTATCATGGTGGAAAAAATCTGGGAATAACCTGTTTTGAGCCCGAAACTACATCAAATGTTCACAAACACTTCTAATAATGAGAAATATATAAAATCATCATCATGGACAATCAAAATAAATATCAAAGGCTTTTACAAAGATCAAAATCACCTCATAATGTTAATATGATGTTTTTTCACGAAGTACAATATGATGTTTAACTCCGTAACGTGAAAAAACATTCAGAAGAGAATATATTAATGTGTGAATCCTATTATATTATAGGACTTGAAGACACTGCTTGTTGTTACTTAAGGACAAGGCTGACCTTGTGCATGCGAAGAACTATGATAAAAGATAATGTTCAGATTTATTGTGCATGACGATGCATATTATTATATCATGAGTGTACTAATATGCATTGGAGCTTTTAGTGGTAGTAACTAATTGTGGTTGATGTAAAATGGTGATTGTAACGTTTACAGCTGAGATTTACGACGATGCATGCTAGTGTACCTAGGAGTATATTGTCATGTGATGGTTTGTATGAAATTGACATAAAATGTGTCCGATGTATCTTATTGTCTATCACTTGCTGTGTGCCGTGATGAGATGATGTATGTTCTGTGTTATATCTTGTTTCTTGGTACAATGAGGGTGAATGTGTGAAACGAGTATAAATCGATAACTAATGAGATAACTCCGTGGTATAAAGCACAAAAAGTATTTTGTCTGTCGTTTGTGTTGTACAGTGATTTGGTGATGAAATTTTTTCATCGATCTTATAAGGTTGTTTTTCTATGAGGGTATCTCACTATAGAATACCATGGGCTCCGGTTTGGGTAATCCCATTTCACGGATGTCCATTTACTAAAGTTGAAAAGAACTTATTTATAAATATAACATTAATGGTATCTATTGTCTGTCATCTCTATGTGATTGATATGATAGTAAGTGTACAAGAGTCTTGAGTGAACTGTTAAGTACAACAGCGCGTGAGATTTGGATTGGGGATCTGTCATGTCACAGTATTATTGTCTCAATTTGTATTATATGGAGGTCTTGGTAAGTGTAACAGATTTTTGTGTGAACTGCTAAATGCAGTAATCCATGAGACTTGGACTAGAGATCTGTCATGTTGCACTGGCATTATCTCATTTTGTTTGATATGGAGATCTTGATGTCATACCATAAACGGTATGATGGTAATAAATGACGTTAATAATGTCTGGAGTGTCGATTTACGTTTGGTTTCAAGCGTTGTTGCGTGGTGTTAAATGTGCTTATGAGACTAGGGTGAATCACTAGTATGGTTGTGATGGTAATTATGAATGTCAGATTAGCACTATCGTTCCAGAGTGTTAAAATAAAGGATCCAAGTGATCACTTCCCTTTTCTTTGTGTATCTTCTTTTTTCTGTTCATTTAAGTGGTGTGTTGATTCAAAAGTACTGAAATATATGATTTAAGTGATCAAACCTTTTTTCTTTTTTTCTTCCTCTCATGCATCCCCTAGGAAGAGAAGAGGGCCGACATGTTATTGAGCTCCTATAGCTCACAGCAACTATTATTCTGTATCTTTTCTCTTCTCTTTATTACAGGTGCAAGTCTTGAAGGAAAAGTATGATCTAAGATTTGATGGTAGATATAACTTATGTGTGACAGTTATTCTGATCTTCGAAAGAGATGTGAATTCGTGGAAAAGATGATATTCTAAGTTATGATTGAGTATATCAAAAGTTTTTAAAATGATGTATAATTGAATTTATCTTAATTCTTATGACTGAGCTAGTAGGTATTGTCCTTGTCTAGTTGAACGTTGAGCCTAACAGCAATACATAAAAAAAAGAACAGTTTTAGTGGCTAAAACATTTAGTCGCGAATTGGTTTTTTTAGTCACTAAAACGATATTAGCGACTATTTGACGACTGCAAACTTTATTCATTAAAAGGTTCCTTGCTATTCAGTTTTGGCGACTAAGAATAAAATTTGTCACAAATTTTATGATCAAAAATTGTTTTGAGGCGCAAAAATTAACGACTAATTTTTCAAATTTAGTAACCAGATTTGCGACTATTTTTTTAACTTAGTAGCTAAATTTACAACTAATTTTAAGAATAGAGTCGTAAATTTGGCGACCAAAACTTTTTAGTTGCCATCTTCAAATGCCAGGGAAAAAAATAACAAGGCTTTTGTATACATTGGCATTGACCTGACGCCTGCATGGCACTTGCGTGGTATAATATTCCCCAAACGCATGAGAAGAGAATCAAATCGTGACCTTCAATACTTCCATGGCTGCTCCCCTTCGCGGCTTCGACTTCGGCTCACAACATCCATGGAATTTGCTTGATTTCAAACCCCAACGCACAATCAGAGGATGGTCGCATCCTCCTTGACCCAATCCCTTCAAACCCGACGGTGACGAGGCGTGACCTCGACGGTAGCCAGCGGCGGCACGACAACCAGGGTAGGGGACGGCGGGGGTCCAACGAGCGAGGCAAGGGGAGAGAGAGGCAGTCCGGGGCTATGATCGATGGGGAACGGGGAGATAGAGAAGGGCGACAAGCCGAGGGAGAAGAGGAAGGGGAGAGGCGGTGGGGTCGGGTGAAACAGTGACGGAGAAAAAGCATGCTCTTTGTACCATTTGTATTTATAAGAATCAACTATTTGAATTATTCACTTACTCTTATTATAATTATAATATTTATTATATATATATATATAAATTTATGTTTTTTTTAATTTTAATTCTCAATCAAACCACGCAATCTTTCTCTTTTTATTTTTTTATTTTTAAAAAAGAAAACTTTATAAACAATTTGATGCTGTTCAAAATAATGATAAAACGATGTAAATATTTTGGATCGAAGGTAGAATTTTTAATGTTTTCATAACTAACGTCCAATATTTAGTAAAGAATAATTATATATAATTGTTAATGGTGTCATCTTTTATTTTTGTCAAAACAAACTTTTTTTTTCTATATATTATTACCTCTATATTATAATACTTGTAATATTTTTGGGGAATATTTTTCGAAAAATACCACTTTGATAATTTTTTTTCTAATAAGATATTATCAAAGATTTTTATTTCCTTTTAGATCCCAAATTATCCAAATTGCGAACTCTGCCCTTGACACCCACTATCACTCGATTCATCTCCACTCCACCCCGGTCAATGCCTCCGTCGTATCGTCGTCCTGCACAACCCACCACCAGTGCCCTTCTCCATCACCTCCCCAACACCACTACGCCGCCGGCTCTCCATCGAACCCGTCGTCGCCAACTCCGTCGCGGTCATCCCCTCCCCAACTTTTTCCCTAAAAAATGTCACCATCGCCGTGCATCTAATCCTCCACCATCGCCACATCAAATCTGTCGATTTTCTCATCATCGATCCATAAATGATCGGTATCACCTCGGTACCGTGGTTTGAGTAATTCGAATTCTATCGTTACGATGTTTGTTATCTCAAAATGAAGGATTCGACGACGAAGTTTGCTGTTGTTCAGTTCACTGGGATGAAGATCGTAGATGCTTCTTTGTTCTTTTGTGAGTAGGGGAAATTTGTTTGAAGATGTGTTGAGGAAGTGAGGATTTGTTGTGGTTGGAATGTTATGTTTGGATACGGCATAGGTATGGGCCCTGAAGCCTTTGCTGAAGGGAATGTTTTTGTATGGAAGAGATTGATGTCATTTCACGGTAAATATTATGCATTTGAATTGGTAAAATTTGTTGACTTGGGTATTTGATTTAAAGAGGTTGGAATTATTTTTGTCTCAAGGTTATTTCAAAAGAGTCTCTTTTATAGGCCCTTGGCGTTTTCAAGATATTTGAGACCGTTTTATTATTTTAGTTTTTTTATGTGTTTTACAATGTCTCAATGTCTTAAAATGATTTTAAGGTTTTTATGGTAGTTTTCTTACATTTTCAAATTATTTGATATTGTTTTGTGGTATTTTTAGAAAGGAATAAAATATCTGACACTCAGCCACTCTAAACAGAATGAATTAACAGAAACAAGGGCTATTCATTCCTCTAGCACATGTCAATCGATCATATTTCATTCCCCATCAGCTGAACTAAACAAACTAAGCCCTAAAGCAAGACTGCACTAAAGCTTAAAGTTCAAGGCAAGCTAACTCAAGGTAAATACTACTCAAGTTTTGGTTGTGTGGATCTATTCATATTTGGTAGATGTATTAATTTTTTTGAGAGACGTACTAGTTTTTGAAAAAACATACTAGTAAGTCTATTAGTTGGCGTACTACTTTTTTGATGGGCATACTACTTTTTTGGTAAATGTATTATTTCTTTTTCAAGATGTATTATTTTTTTTTTGTTACAAGCATATTATTATTTTTAGATGCACTACTTTTGTTGACAAACGTATTATCTTTTTTAAAAATATTTTTTTTAGATGTGCTACCATTTTTTTAATAGACATACTATTTTTTAATTGGCGTATTATCTTTTTTCTTGGTGTACGTACTACCTTGTTTTTTTCCAAAGACATTGTACTTTTTTTAGACGTATTATTTTTTTCTTGGTGTACTACTTTTTTTGTAGTTTAAACAAAATGTAATAAACCTATGTAAATTGAAAAACTAGTATGTCTAAACAAAATGATGAATATCTAATATCCTTTAAAAAAAACTAATACGTTTATGCAAAATCTAATACATCTATGAAAAACTAATGTGCTTATGCAAAATCTAGTACGTCAATGTAAAATCTAGTATGTCTTTACAAAATCTATTCCGTCAAAATTAATTTGTCAAGTAAAGGATAATTGATCATGGGTGTAGGAAATCTAGAAAGGTGTAATAGTTCAAGCGTAGTAGTTACTAGTACACCTATGAAAAAAAAATAGTACGCCTAAGTAATACGCCTAGTGAAAACCTATTACGTCTAACTATTATGCCTATACAAAAACAATTCCGTCACAATTGGTTTTTCAAGTAAAGGATGATTGATCATAGGTGAAGAAAATCTAGAAAGACCTACTAGTTTAAATGTACTACTTCAAGCTTACTAGTATATCTGTGAAAAAAAAGTAGTACGTCAAGTCAAAACATATAATATATATTATCTAGTATGCCTGTCCAAAAAAATAGTACGTCTAGTAAAAATATATCATGTACATGATCTAATATATTTCTGAAAAAAAAAATACTACATCTAGTGAAATAAAAAATCATGTACATTATATTGATTGATATCGATGATGAAAGATTCGAGTTTCAACCTGGAGGGGGGTGAATATGTTGTATAAGACTTTATTGGTCTTTTTCTACGGAATACTTGTTTTGTGCAGACTATTGCTTCATGCAGACTACTAGGTAGTCTGCAGATAACAATTGGTAGTCTGCAGTAGAGACTTAAAACTCTTTGAGTTTATCCCTTTCAAGCTGTGATGATCTATTAGAAACTGTTCTTAAATATCAATGTAATGAAAAGCAATAGATAGACACAACATTTATACTGGTTCAGACACTCGATATCAAATGATGATCGAGAGTTTAGTCCAGTCTTTCCTTGGTAACTAGTGTAGTCAGTCCAAGAGGTGAGTATCACTACCTTCTTGTTTTAGATTACAAGAGACTTTACTTTTAGAAATTATCTAACTTATATGAAAGACAAAGAACCTAGATGCTTTGCAAAAATCCAAACTCTTGACTCTACTGCAAGACTTTGTTCTTCTGCAGACCAGTGACACTTTAGACTGTATCTTCACGACTTAGCTTTCTTGAGTAATCTATGAAATTCTAGATTGCTTTGCACTCTTTGCTTTTCAATCCACGTTCAACAGCACTTCTCAATAAGCCTCACTGGTTCCCTTTTAAAGGCTCAGGGAACGAACCTCTGTACACATTGCACTGTTCCTGGCACTGTTCCTGGCATCCCATACTGCAACCCTAGTTTGCACCCAGTATCTGTTGCAACTCTTATCTGCACTCAGATCTGACTCAGTTCATACCTTGCTATCTTAGTTCTGCAAGCTTACTCCTTCACTAGTTGTTCATCAAAAGTCATCTGTATTAGTCTGCATATGGTGGCTTGCACGATCTTCATTCATCTACAACCGTTCGTTCATTGGCATCTGACTTAGACTGCAACTTCCTACTTGACTTTTATCCTAAACATATTAACTACATTATATAACTAATACATCTAAGTTTTGTTACATCAATTTCTATACAAATGGAGGGATTACACATTCCTATCAGATGCGTAGATAGTGTTTCGTATTAACGTATCTTTGGCTATCATATTCAATGAAGGAGATGCCTTTTCTACTGATCTCATAATGATCTTGCTCTGGGTAAATTGCAATCATTGATGATAAAAGGTTTGAGTTGTCACATGAGCTATCAAATGTCCGCGACGAAAATGTAAATTGCAACACTTGCAAAGAAATGAAACCATATACGTTATTCTTCAGTAAGTCCAACAAAAACAACAAGGGATTGAGTTTGTCAGGTTAAGCTAAATGGGAAAAATATCACAACACTCGATCCTTTGTAATGAGAAACAAAAGAAATTAAAATATAAATAAGGCCAAGATGCATGGAAAACGATGACGATGATGATCGATCGATGTTGACATTAAGATCGAAGATCGATGATGATGATCGAAGATTGATGATGATGGTCAAACATCCATGATGATGGTCTATTCGATGATATACATGGTCGCCGCACGATTAGAACAAATCGATGATGATGATGATGATGATGAAGATGAAGATGTAGATAACTGATTATCGATAATGGAGATGATGATGAGCGATGAAGATGATGATGTTGATGTTGATGATGGTTGATTATAAAGATCATAGTGCTCGGTCATGAAACAAAGGAAGCGAAAAAAGATTAAAAGAAAAAAGACAAATTAGGAATGGTTTGGTATTTATTTGTAAAAGTTATATCTTGTGAGAATAAAGTGATATCTTCTTGTAAATAAGTCTCCCATGTGATACTTATGGGGAATTATTATATTTTTTTATCTTTTTTTGAGTTGTCTAAAATCAAATGCAATATTTATCATTTTAAAACAAATTTTGGTTAAAACGACCAAATCAACCTTCTTTTATCCCAGGGGCAGAACCAGGATCAAATAATGAGGGGGTTGGTCAAAAGGGAAGAAAAATATGATTTTATAATTATACAATATCTTTTGTAGAAAATAAGGTGCATTATTGACCGAAAAGTGATAATTATAATTTTATATAATGTCAATCAGGTAGTTTCAATCTTGTTTTTAATTCTTTTGTTACTTATATTTAATGTCAAAGAGGTAGTTTCATTATTTATCTCTTCAAATCCACCACCTGAACTATCCAAACTATTTTCTCTGCTCTCAAGTCCCAAATACATATTCATTTTACTCAAATATGATAACATGTATATGGCCTCGTCAGAACCATGCCCCTCGATTACGCCCCTACTTTAACCTTCTACCATATCTCTCATCTCATCTACTACCACCTATAAAGTGTTAGTTATGATCGAGATCTTCCAGAAAAAAATAATAAAATAAAATAAATCCTTGACCGAGTGCGGTGGTGTTGTAGCAAGGCAGAGCCTCATTCTTTATTTTTATGTCATCCTTATTTTGTTAAGTTAGTAACTTCTTATTGTTTAAAATTCGGGTCATATTTGATTAGTTTTGGGTGCTTTTTTAGTGAGATCTATGAATACTCTCATATATATATATATATATATCAT
Organism: Drosera capensis; assembly: GCA_001925005.1. Classification (NCBI taxonomy): domain Eukaryota; kingdom Viridiplantae; phylum Streptophyta; class Magnoliopsida; order Caryophyllales; family Droseraceae; genus Drosera; species Drosera capensis. The sequence continues at coordinate 38,817 of LIEC01011376.1, forward strand.
AAGAAATCTTGTAATCTCTACAGATATTAGACGTGAGTTTTTGCTTTCCCATGAGGGATTTCTCATGAAAATATTAGTATTTCCTCCTTTATTATATTGATCATTGTTTGTGATTCGATCTTAACTAGTAATATCAGAGATGTTGATTAAACACAAAGTGGGAGAATTAAAAAACAAAAGCCCTATTGTGGATTAGGTAATCGATTGATGTGGGATTGATGAAAGGAAAAATTTTCAACGATCATCTTTGTTTTCATATTCTGGTGATCGAAGATCTAATTTTTTGTTCTCTTTGATTTAGTATGAGTGCTGGGAGATGATGGAAACATCATCAAAAAGTTTGATTAGACGAACTTTAGATTTTGAAAAATGCAAATGTAAGACTACCTTGATCATAAGGACCTTTATCTACTGTTAGGAGGTGAGAAAGACAAGTCTGTTAATATGGATCAGAAGAAGTGGGAGTTGACAGTTTGCAAAGCGATATGTGCTACTCAAATCTCATTAATGTCGTCAATATTGTTCAGCATCTCGCAAGGGTTGACCATCGAAGATTTGATAAAGTTGTTGACAAGGATGTATGAGAAGCCTTCAGCATTGAATTAATAACTTATTTCACATCAAGTGCTTGTTTAACATAAATATAAATGAAGAAAAATTGATTGTTGAACATATGAATGATTGCAACACCGTGACGAGTTAGTTGATGTCTGTTGGAATCATGTTTGATAAAGAAACGTTGCCCTTGATGATTTTGACAAGTTTCCAAGATAATTGGGATAGGTTTGAGTTGACAATCAGTAATTTTTGTCAGACAGGAATCAACTTAAGTTTGAGGATATTGTAGTTGTCATTTTCAATGAGGATTCAAGTATAAAAGCTCCACGTTTGCAATGAACTCTAACGATGCCTTAAATGTTGAATAGCGTGATAGATATTCACGAAGAGATAATAAACATGGAGCTGATCGTGAGCAGTCGACGAAAAGAAACTATTGAAGAAATATTTCATGTTACAACTACGGGATGAAGAGGTAAGGACGTGTTTGTCTAGCACCGAAAAAAGATGAAGAGAAGCATTACATAGGTAAGGACATGGTTGGATCGTTTAGTAATGATGAAGCATTGATTTTATCATGTAGATCCAAGTGGAATTCTTAGATTTTGGATTCATGTTGTGCTCCATGCTACTTCTGATACAAATTTTTTTTATACATTTGAGACTTCTAGAGGTTCTTTGTTGATGGATAATGATACAGTTTGTGAAGTTGTTGGAATTGGTAGTGTCAAGGTGAGGATGTTTGAGGCTATAGTTTGTACCCTTGAAGCTATGTGATATGTATCAGGTTTGGGGAGAAATCTTTTTTCAGTGGTTCGACTTCTTTTTAGAAACTCCAACCTATCATTTCTTGAAGAAGGCATGAGAATTAGTATGTAGAGAAATGCTGGTGATCAAGAAGGTTCGAAAAGTTGGTAACCAGTTTTCGTTGGTTAGGGAGACCATTGGAAGCGAAAGAATAGCTACTCATTTGAGTAGAAGTGCATAACCGTTGAGTTTCTCGCAAGAATAGGGTATGGAAGCGTTAGAGCTTCGATAAAGTGCCTACAAACAGTCTCACGACCAAGGGTGATAAAATAGACGAGATGGTGAAGATAAAGACAAGTGTGAAGAAAGAGTTGCATGATAGAGGCTCCGATTCCTGGATGAGGAAGACTATGGAGCACAGAGAGTTACTAGACATGTGTACAAGAGTGTGAATAATAAAAGCCAAAGATGCATGAGGAACCCAAGACACAATTTGAGGAATCCGATATGATCTAGCTATAGTATTAATTGTGCTGACGAGAGATTTTTTATTTATGTTCCAAATCTTCTATAAAAAAAATCTTCGACGAAGCACGATAGTGTTGGAACGAGGCGGACCCTCATTCTCTGTTTTGAAGCCGTGCTTCTTTTTTCTTTTTTTGGTTAAGCAACCTTTTTGTTGTCTAAATGTTTTGCCATATTTGATTAATTTGATTTTTTTGTGAGATTAATAAATACCCATATATCATAACAAAACTTGGCATCTATATCAACGTTCCTCCATAGTGAAATTCTTGATGATGGTAGCGAGGTTTTTTCTTTCTCTTGAAGTTTTTCTCACATACATCTTGGTCTGTTCTTTTGTATTGTTTGATCATTGTTGATGATTCGATCTTAACAAAAAGTAGGGATACACTGATAAAAATAAACTAAATTCAACATACACATTAAAGCTCTAATCCAAGTCAGACCGTTCCATATAAATTGGGACGTAGGAAGTAGCTTTCATGCTCGTGTGTTGCACGGTTATTTGTTTATTATGGTCAAATAGGCTCTTATTGCAGTTTGATATTAAGAAAAATATTTAGAGAAATTGTCACAATCATTTTTCAGTAATTTGTATGTTATAATCATATTTAAGTGGCGTAGATGCTTGGGTATTACGTAGTTGATAAAAAATAATCTTGTCATTTATTGGATAAGGATTCTATTAATTTAAATAAAAATAAATTCTCGGAGAATTCCCACGACCTATCATTTCAAAAAACATTATTCGCATAATGTACCACATAACATTCTAAATTCTCTCAAACTACCGTTAGCATTAGTGGTATGCTTATTATGCATAGTAGTTCATCTAATGCTTAATAATACGGTTATTATGTCTACTAGTTTGACGGAATTATTAATACGTCCGTTGGAATCTAATCAAAACCAATAATACGTCTGTCGGAATCCGATCGAAACCAGTAATATATTCGTCGGAATATGAACGAAACCACTAATAAGCTCGTCGTACCGACCGAACCGGTAATACGCTCGTTGAAATCCGACTGAAGTTAAGCAGTACATCCATCAGAATATGACCCGATCTTAAACAAAACTACATAATTCAACCAAATGAACCTTCAACTCCATCAAAATAGATCCATATTAAACAAAATCACAAAATAAGTCCAACAAAACAATGAATTCTTGCATCACAACGATGAAATCAGCCACCATATGATCACTATTCCTCCTATCTTACTTCACATCATCCTCATCAAAATCATCATCGAATGAGTTGAGGAAATCCGTGAACGCGAGAATCTTCCTCTCTGGAAATCGACCTCCATCAAGATCGTCGACATCCATGGGGTGATTCGAGTCGTGGTGGTGCTCGACCTCGCCGTCAATGTTAACTTCGTCGTCATCATCCATAGGAAAGTGGAAGCATTGAAGTTGTTGAGATGTTCGCATTGAAGATGTGTAAGTGTGGTGAGGTTAGGAGAGGGATGGGGTAGGGGAATTTGATGAGGTGGGTTGAGAAACGCCAGCAACAGTGTGCGGGAGGTGAGGTGGAGGAGAGAATTGGGGGAATCTAAAATACCGACCCTTCTGTTGCACAAGATGAGATGGGAGATCAATATAGAAATAGATATTTTAATTTAAAATTATGATTATTTAATAAAATATTTAATTGAAAAATATATATTTATTTTTGTTTTGTAAGAAAAAATTGTTATACGATTGTTAGATATTTTTTAAAGTTTCATTAAAATCAACATTTAATTTTTTTGATATTAATATTATCTCATAAGACGTAATTACTCATTATAACCTGTATTTATTTCATGAGAATAAGTTTTTTTTCCATATTTGTGACATAATCCATACAATCATATTTTCATTTGAACAACATTATTATATCATGCAATTATGTACTTGGGTTGGTTTGCCGTTTGCCAATTTTGTAAAAACTCTTATGTATAGATAATACGTCAGATTGAATTAGATTTTTTTTATCTTCATGTGTTTTTTTTATGATTTTGACAATTTTATTTTGTTATTTTTATGTTTGATTTTTGATTTTTAAATTTTTGTAAAAAACAATTCTCTTTCTTTGATATTATTAAGAGTTTTATATGAGTTTTGTATAGACAATTCTGTGTAATCGTATATATAATAGATTTTCTGATTATGATACTTTTACATGTTTTTTGATTTTTTAAATTTTTTTTGATTTTTTGTTTATGATTGGATGTTGTAAAGAGTTATTTTCAGTTTAAACAAAGTGAATTTATCAAATTATCCTTTGAAAATTAGAAGTACCGTAAAATTATTTTTTCCTTTTTCTAAGTTTCCCTGAATTATGACATTTTAATGAATGACATATCACTAAATGGATAGTTTTGTGTAACTTTACAGGTAATAAATATGTAATAGATATGATATATATTACTAGTAGTTTGGATTAGATTTCGTGAGATGTATTTTCAAAAAGATATTTATGTCTATTTTTTTTTTTTTTTACCAAAACTCCTGAAACTCAAAAAACTATTTCCCACAGACTATCTCATCAGCCTTCTCTCCTCCTTCACAATCACTAGCCCGAAACTCTTCGATCAAATCCGCATCACGATTGATGTCAATGTTTGTCACTGGAGACCGTTGTGTACGGGATCGAGGATAAGTAGAAATAGACAAGATCGTATCATTGATGAATGGCAAGGTGAAATAGATGTACTAATAGGAATGTGTGATTTTTGATGACGTCTTTCAATGGAATACTAATTCTGGGTAAAGAGCGTTACTTATATTGGTTTCCGACACGATTTCTAGATATAACAACGATGATGTACTGATTCTAGTGAAATAAGTATACTCATACTGGTGCGTGACAACTTACTGATTTTAGATAAAGAGACATACTCATAATGATTTAAGACTTCCAATGACGAATTTCGAGTGTAGCGGCAATGACGTACTAATTCTAATGGGGATAAACGAAGCTAACGATTTGTGATTTTTTAATGATTATAGTATGTGCTTTCAGTATGTGAGAGGAGCCTGCGATGGTGGGGATTAGGGTGAGCAACGAGATTATGTTGTCGTTGTCGGGGGATGGGATGTTCTATATGAGATGGGGAGTGGTTTGGGAAGGAATTATTTTGGATGTGAAATAAATTAATTATCACAAAGGTGAGTTTTAGATGTAATAATGCTATTAGGGGGAAGTTATTTTTAATTGATGATGAGATACTTGGTGGAAATAAAATTAGAGTGGAGTATTTTAGGTAATTAAAACTCCAGGGGATATCTATCAAAGGGGCATGGATAGACTTTACATGTAATAAATACATAATAGATTTTTATTGAAAAATAATGTAATAGATTAGATGTATATTAGATTGGATTAGATTTCATGAGATGTTTTTGAAAAGTTATTTTTATTTTAAATAAAGTGAATTTACTTAGTATTTTTTAAAGTTTTTAAATGTCAAAACTATCCGAACATAATATCTAATGGTTTTGCCATCTAAAAATTAGTATAAGTGTATATATAATAGATAGATAGATGGTTATGAGGTGCGAGAGAGGTGGGTTTAGTTTGGGTGGTATATTGCATGTGAATTAAAATTTTGAACAAATAACCCAAACATACAAAAATCCAACAATATTCACAAAATCATACACACGGAAAAAAAATGCCACAAACATATAATTTGCTCCACTTGTCCGTCTCTCTGTTTCATTCATATACTTCCGCTTCACCATTTCTCCACCATCTCCGTCGTCATTCCCCTCTCTTTTCATCATCCCTCCGCCTCTCCACCACCTCCGTAGCCACCCCATCTCCACCACCACCGTCTAGTTCAGAGGAGGATGTGCATAAGGCAATCTCACCACTAACGACATCGACGAGCATTGACGACGATCAAATCCAGCTAATCTCTCCCCTAGTACGCACTTTCATTTCCTCTATACTATGTCGTCATTGTTCCATCTGCTTACAAATTCTCCAGGATGAGTAATCTCATCTACGGTTCTAATTAGGGTTTCAATTGAACTCGAGTCTCGAATCAACAAACTTGAAGGATCTCTTCCTTCAATCTAGAGCTGTCAATTTTGGTGAATTTTGGATTCATGCTTTTTGTTAATTTTTTCTCGGATTGGATCTATTTTTGATTCTGTGTGTAATGTTAATTGTTATTGGAATATTGCGTTGTGCGAGATTTGTCTTGTGGTGATTAGGTTATGAGATTAGATATATGTGATCGAAGGGAGCTGGTGGTGCTGTGACCTTGTTCGTGTATGATGAATTAGTTACAGGATGCAAATAATATTTTTAGGTTTTTAGCACAGGCTTGAACTTGTTATGTTGTGATGTCAATTTTGTGTCTGTTAGATTTGATGATGTTTCAAAATTTAGTGCAGAATTCAATGGACAATTTAGTTACGATGTGACGTGTTAACGAGTGTTGACTTGTTCAGTGATGTTTCTATGGTCGAGGGAAATTGCAGAAACATGATTTGTATTAGTATTTCTTTTTTATTTTTTAATTATTTGATTGATGATATTATGCTAAATCTGCTCTATTTCGTGATGCTTTATTTCGATGGGAGAAATTTCATGAATGTTAGTGCTCTTGTTGAGTTAAAAGTTTGATGCACATAAGGTGTTCGACAAAATGACACATCGAAAAATTACATGTTATTGAGCATCGTTTTATTTTACCAAAGTCTCGTATTAATATTTCGATTCATGTTGTTATTATTTGGATTTTTTTTTTTTTTTTGCTTATTTTTCTTTTTAATTGTGACCTTGTTTTGTTAAAACCTATCACCCTGTTTCAAAAATGACACAGGCGCTGTTTTAAAATAACAAAGTCGCTCTGTTTTGAAACATAGCGCTGGTTCTAACAGAACGTTCTGTTTTGTCGGAATCATATCCATTTAACTATGATTAGGGTTTTCACCGATGATGCGTTATGTATCATTTATTCATGCACTCTATTTCATTTTTTTGTACATGTATCCTGTTTTACACGAAAACATATGCCCTCTGTTTTATTTTTTCTACATGTGCTTTGTTTCATTTTTTGGATGATGTCGAGATCTGATGATGAATAGTATCGTATTATTATTAGGTTCAATTTTTTATTCATGCATTTTATTTCACTTGTTTTGTTTTGTCGGAATCATATCCATTTTATGTATTAATGCGCTCGATTTCGAAACAGAATGTCAGAATAGGTGCTCGGTTTTATTTTTGTATTGGCGGTTAGTTTCATATTGTACTAGCGCTTTGTTTCTTTTTGTAATGACGCTCTATTTTCATTTTTGATCATACGCTCTCTTTTGATTTTATTCAAACGTTCTTTTTCATATTCCGACGATGAAGATTCCGACGAAGTTTCAGATTGCGACGACTATGGCCGAGTTCCGACCAAGATTTTGGCGGCGATGGACGGAAATCCAATGAAGATTCCAATGACAGTTTTCATATTCCGACGAATATTTCGACAAGAATTGGGTGATGGTAGGGGATGGGATGAAGATGAGAATAGGGTTAGATATTTAAATGAGCTGGATGAATTATATGTTTTTGGAATTAAGATTTCTTTTGTATTTTTTTTTTTTGGTATATTTTCCAAGTTTTTGTATGTTTATCTAATTCACCCTAAAATTTTCATGTGGTACTCTATGAAAATAAACTTTTAAAGTGGTGTTGCATGAGAATTATCACTTAAATTATCCGATTATCTTTCAAATTTTTAAAAAAGGATGAAAGTATCTTTTCATGCCGTTTGTTATTTGGATGATTTATCATTTGGAATTTTGGTATAACTATATATATAATAAATAATATATTTATCCGAGTTTTTTTAACAAATTATGTTTTTTTTTATAAATGTACGATTAACTTCTGTAATTTAAAGAGGTGTAAATTATCAATTGATGTTACTTTTGGATCTTATTTATTAAAAAGTGATACCAAATTTATGAAATATCAATTTGTTCTTTTTTTTAATATGCATTATTTTTCATGTTACCCTCGCCTTGAATATTCACATTCCACTTTCATCGCTCCATGTGTGATTATTTTTAAAATTTTAAATTCCATGATGATAATTTTTAAATTTTACTCCATGACTGGAAAAAAGATATATTATCTTCTTCAATAATCTACCTGGATCAAACTTAAACCCCTATATCAATCCCATGACAAGACTCTTTTTTCAAATGATAAGAGTTTTCAATGGGTATGCAATTGCTCTTCTTCGATGAAAGCCAAAGTTACCTAACCTAGATCATCTCTCGATCTGACTTGAGAGCTTGTAATATGGTGATGACGCACCATAAGATCTGCCTTGATGATGTAGAAGATGTTGATGTACTGTTTGGATGCACTGTTTGTGAGGCACTGTCACGATAACATTTGTCATGACGACGTTGAACAGATTATACACAAAAACAGTACGCCACTGAAACAATGAAATGGACGATCAAAGACGAAGCTTGCTGGAGTTGACGATAGAGTATGCACTGTTTTAGTTTATTGACGCACTATTTGTTTTTCTTAGGTAGGGTACGCAATTGAGCCCCTTGGTTTTTCTATATGCAGTATCTTGGGTAGACTAATTGCAATTGTTTCTTTCGGCGCAAGTGGTCAAGGATGGGTATTTTAAAAGCTCATTTGATCTTGTATTATAGGTTTTGGATGCTTTTCAGATTTATATTTGAAATGATAAATAATAGATTATAAAAGACGAGCTTATTATGCTTTATAAATTTAAAATTTCATTGTGATTCTTTATCCTAAAATTTTGACCCCTCGAGTTTCGATTAGGGTTGTAAATGAGCCAAGCTACTCGGGCTCGGCTCGACCAATACTCGAGTTCGACTAGGTTTTTTCAAGCCGAACCCGAGCTCGAGCCGGCTCGAGTACCTAATCGAGCCGAGTCTGAGCACATTAATACTCGTCTCGAACGGCTCGCGAGCCTAAATGAGACTCTTATATAAATTATATATTTTTTTTTACATATTTCATATTATATATTAATATATATATTCAAATGTTTTTTAAGAAAACTATGAAGTGGACCCGGAATCGAGCCTATCGAGTCGAGTTTGAGCTCGGCTCGAAATGTAATCGAGCCGAGCTCGAGCTTACAAAATAGGGCTCGACCGAGCCCGAGCCCGAGCCTTCGATTTTCGAGTCGAGCCGGGCACTGTGTCGGTTCGGCTCGACTCGTTTACAGCCCTAGTCTCGGTATTGGCTCTGCCACTAGTTTATGGTTTATGGTTTATGGTTTGGTTATTGCAATAATTGAAAACAAGAGATTCAATATTTATTTTTTTCCTAAACTTAAGTGATGACAAATTCGAACATAAAGAAAAATCTAGTGTATCACTTATTGATAAATAAGATTGTTTTTATGAATTTATTAGTAATAAGAGTAATTATGTTTCACAATAAATCTAAGTACAATGTTTGCTCGTACGATAATTAAGAAAGTCAAACTTATCATACTTCATCTAAATAATTAAGAAAGTCAAATTATCATATTTATTTGATGGGTTGAGTTTTCTGATTGAGAATTCGACCAGTAGCTTTTAGAGGGAATTCGGGGATTTGACTATAGGGGAATTAATTAATTGGAGAGATTTGTTGACAGATTTGTAATTGTTTTCAATTAATTGATATTTGTTGAAACTATTGATCTGGTGTTGTCTTTCTTTTTCTTTTTCTTTTTATGCGGTTCGATCGGCGATAGTTTGTGCGGCTGCTTATGGTACGATCAGGGTTACGTCATACTGATTCATCCAAGTCAATGTCTTCCTTTTGAGTGTACCCCTTAACGATAAGACGAGCTTTAAATCTTATGATATTGCCCTCTGAATTTTTCTTGATTTTAAATATCCATTTGTAACCAATGGGTTTGACACGTTCGGGCAATGGGATAACCTCCCAAACGTCATTGTCACTAATAGACTTAATTTCATCGTTCATGACATCAATCCATTTTTGAGATTTAGAACATTCCATGGCCTGGCGGAAATTGATTGGATCATCTTTCACAAGTCCAAAATCTATTTCTTCTTTCTAGAGAAAGATAATAATATCTTCCACCATTTCCAAGTTTACCTCATGTTCTTGGAGAAATACAATGTAGTCATCCGAAATTGCATTTCTTCTTTCTCTAATGGTTCTCCTTAATGACACTTTATGTTTTTGAGATTGTTGAGTTTGATCCTCATTAATAATATCAGGAATTTGCTTAGGGAGATTATCAAGATTGTCTTGAACTGAAGTTATTTCGTGATCCATGTCAGGAATGACAACACTCTAATCATGATCAACAACAACTGAGGGAAAAGACACCTGTTCTTCCTAAAAAAAAAAAATCTCTAACTTTATCTCCTCAAAAATAGCTCTTGAAGTGGGATCATAGAACTTATACCTCCTTTGACCTTTCAGAGTATCCAATAAAATAGCTACTAATTGTTTTAGAGTCCAGTTTCTTTTAATTTGGCCTATGAGGCCTAGCCTCAGCTCGACAACCCCAAATATACAAGTGCTTTATACTAGGCTTTTTCCCAGTCCATAGTTCATATGGGGTTTTAATTGTAATTTTAGTTGGAACTCTATTAAGTATATATGCTGCAGTTTTCAATGCCTCTCCCCATAGTGAATCTAGTAAAGTAGTATGACAAATCATGCTCCTCACCATGTCTTTTAATGTTCGGTGTCGTCTCTCAAGTACACCATTCATGCTACGATTACTTTGCATAATATATTGAGGAACGATCCCACACTCCTCTAGGAATTTCGCAAATGGCCTGGACGTTGTTCACTTGAACCATTATGTCTACCATAGTATTTACCACCACGATCAGATCTGATTGATTTTCAACTTCGCCCTTATATGATTTGAACACATCTATTGACTGAAACTTCTTATAGATGAGATATAAATACCCATAACGAGAGTAATCGTCTATAAATGTGATAAAGTATTGTTGGCCATTCTACAAGATGTAGGAAATGGCTCATAAATATCCGTATGTATCGATTTTAAGATGTCTGAATCTCTCTCGGCACCTAATCTAGTCTTGTTTGTCTGTTTATCCTTGATACACTCAATGCATATATCCCAATTTGAGGAATCAAGAGAATCAATAATTCCATCTGACACGAGTTTCTGAATTCTTTGTTTGGATATATGACCCAAACGCTTATGCCATAGTGATAAGAAATTCTCATTGGTTAATTTTTTTTTAATATCATGGGAACTTATATACAAGGTTTCATTATGTGAGGCAATTGTATCAATTAAATATAGGTTATCATATCCGGATAAAAGATCAGAACCACCTCGATAAAGACTAAATTTATTATTTCTAAATGAATAAGAGTAACCGAATTTGTCCAATACGGAAACTGAAATTAAATTCCGTCTAAATGACGGTACAACAAATGTCTCTTTCAAATCCAAATAAAATCCAGTCTTTAATAATAACTTAATCTTTCCAATAGCCTCAATCTCAACCTACTTGCCATCACCCACATAGATGTATCTCTCACCATCACTAGGTTTTCGACAGCTCAGACAACCCTGCATAGAAACACTTATATGAGTAATAGCACCAGAATCTACTCACCAAGTGTCTTTGGGTACCTAAATTAAATTAACCTCAAAACAAATAAGAGCAAAAGACATACCCTTTTTGCACGCCAAGCATGGTAATTGGTACAGTCTTTTTTCTTGTGATTAGTCCCCTTACAGAAGAAGCAACCACATTCCGTAGTTTCAACTTTATTTTCCTTATTTTGCTTCTTTTGTGGTCTTGAGGCTGCAACATTTTTATTTTTCCTTTTCTTATTGTCCTTAGAGGATGATGCCAAATGAGCATTTTCTGTCTGATCTTTCTTTATTCTCTTTTTCTTTAGCACACAATGTGAAATGAGCTCATTAAGAGTCTATTTCTCTTTTATGCAATTGTAACTGACTTTAAACTGATTGAATTGTGCAGGAAGAGAGATCAAAATTAAATACACAAGCAGTTTCTCAGGTATTACCAACTTAAGTGCCTTTAGTTTTGAAGCAGTATGAGACATTTCCAAAATATACTCTCTTATGTTTCTTTTGCCTTTATACCTTATGGAAACAAGATTATTCAAAAGAGTACTAGTTTCAGCCTTTTCGTTTTTTGCAAAACGTTTCTTAAGTTCGACAAGGAACGATTTGGCATTACCCTCTTTAGACATAGTGTCCCTGAATGATTTTGGAATTGCACGTTTCATGATCATAAGACGCATACGATTTGAGCGTTCTCACTTCTCCATCTCCCACTTTTCATCAAGAGTAGATGTATCCTTAAGAGCAGCTGGTTGCTCAATCCGAAGTGCAAAGTCTAGATCCATGCAACCGAGAACTATCATTACGTTCTCTTTCCATTCCTTAAAGTTTATGCCGTTAAGCACAGGGATATTGTTAATGTTTGCAAATATTATAGCAGTAGAAGTATTGACTGAAAAAGAACAAAAGATAACATAAACAATAGCTCACAATTATTACTTAAATATAAATTTAATTTACAAATTCAAATAATGACAAATCCCCATCACAAGATACCCAAAACAACATTGATTTTAGTCTTTGGACAGAAAATCAACTTGTAAGTGGTACTCTTGGTGCAGTAATCAAATATTGATAATAAAATCTTGTGTAACAATTGTCACATATTTATTACCACAAGCATGTTTTAATTTCGGCCAAATAACAACCTTCCTTTGAGTCGGTTGTTAAACGCATATAATTCAAACACACACAAAACATCTTAACATTTTAGATTATTCAATTTACACAAAAAAAATTACTTTGGCAACATATTGTTTCAATTAAGTAATCTAGAATATTAGACATAAAAAATTATATCTAACAATATTGTCAAGTATTAAATGTGAATCCAAATCTTACATATATATCATTTAAATGTTTAAATGAAATAAATCTGATTCTGAATCTAAATCTTATCTCTAAATCTTTTCTAATTAAAAGATCACAAGCTTAAATCTTGTTACACCCATTTATTTCCTAAGAGGAAAGGATGCTGCATTGTCTCACTTCACGCGCAAAGAAGATTCATTAGCCGTAAGGCCTCTATATACAAGAAGTATACATATAATTATTCTATTGTACCCAATACCTCTGATATATTTGATTCCTTGACAATGGAAAAAAAACATAGAGTCACTATGCAAGAGGTTCTGATGCAGTAACCCCACCCACGGTTATCATCAAGACAATGAAGTATCCCATATGGTATTGGCTTTCATGAGTCATCGCTATGAAAAAAAAAAACAGATGAATTCTCCCAGCCTCTCAACAATAAACTTATGTACGAAAGGAACTACCTGAATATGTCGACGTGCTACAAAGGAGAGTGATCAGAGAAGGCGAAAATAAACTGATTTGGCTTCGACTGGTTTAAGCATAAAATAAACTGAATCCAAATAACCCAGTATGAAAGATGCACTGATACCAATTGTTGGAATAAATCCTATTAAAATTATAACCTTCATATCGAATTATTTAGAATAAATCATAAACGAAAACGTACCTAAATCCATAAGAGCAAGTCTTTAATCCGGGTTGAAGATCGTCTAGGATTTAGATATCTTTCAATTGATACATACGCTAGGGTTTCTCTATGGTTCTTAACCCTAATCAGTTCATCATCAATTAGAATCAAGTCCGTAGATATTTATATAATTGGATCCTATACTTTATAAGAAGATATATTAGCCCACTTAATATTAATATTACTACAAATATTTTAGTCAAACTGTAAGATAATTCAACATATAATTAATCTATATAATTAAATTATCTATATATCTATTTATATATATATAATATGAGTCTATTAATTCATGGTAGGCACCCCTGAATCTCTTGCATCCACTTGATAACTATTTTGCATCATTGAAAATATGTTCTTTGCCCCTTTCTTCTCTTCTTTTCTTATTGGTCAGTGGTTTGAGTTCAACGCGGTCCAATTTATTCTTTTCGGGTTCCTTTTTTTTTTTTTTCAAGTCATCTACGCATCTTGGTAATATTAATTCGAGCACCTAATGGCCCATAATTCTTCATCGTTTTGATAACATCCACATGAAACTATGAAAGTAATTATTTTAAGCATTAGATTCTTTCCTTTATAAGTTCGTTGATGTGATCAAACATCTCTTTTGACTTCAAATGCTCTACTTCATTGCTACGCAAGTAAAAGTTTTTGTTTAACATAGCATGTCACATCACAATAAAGTCAATTTTAAGTCACATAGTATATGTTTTCCAATCTACTTTAATACTAATACGTAAATAATCATTAACGTAAAATATGTGTTGTGCTTATGGAAATTTGTGTCAATTTCTAAATATCTTTAATCTAATGAGTGAGACAATTTGCTTCAGTTTTTGTATCATTATTTTTATTCTGCAATGCTATAATGTCAGTTTATAATATAGGGAATCATTTTTCATACATACTTACCTAATAGTTTTCTATATTGAAGATAATAAATGATTCAAAATTATACTCCATCTGTCGTAATTTAATTAAAATTTTTTGACTTTCGGACTTGTCGTGGCTAACTTTGACTTATGTCGGAGGACGATCAAACATTATTTTTGTAAACTTTTGATGAAAAATTAATGATAATTTAAGTTATAAATTTTAATTCTATGTATTTTAATTCTATTTATAATTTAAGTTATAAATTTCATTTCTCGTGAAACATTACTAAATGGAAAAAACATTGCTAAAAACACGTTAGATATAACTATAATAAAAACAAAAGTTAAGCGTAGATGAACTGCATCTATGAAATTTCTTGATATGAAATGAAGATTCAAAACTACACAATTAAAAAAATAATCATGGATTCAAAGTTCAAACACTAGGACATGAATGTCAATAACAATGAAATCGGAATATACACTTTAATTTTTAATTTTTGAACAAAATAAAAACAAGTAACAAAATCTTTCATATTGAACCTGAAAGAGTTGAAATCAAGTATTTTGATTCAATAATAACAAAATTTTCACGCTAAAAATTCCTTTGCCAAAATAATTTCCTCGAACTGTGCAAAACTTCCACGCCAAAAAAAAAAACAAAGAAAAAAAGAAAAAGAAACTCCCCAAACCCCCAAACATTAATCCTAGAACCAATTGGACATGGGAAAATGTAGTTGATTAAAATTGAGGCGGGAACCTGCATCGATGAAAAATAGATTCCATGATTCCAACGATTTTTTTATGCACAATTTGTTTACGATTCAACAGAAGAAGGAGATCGATGGATGAAAAGGGAAGGTGGCATGGTTAATTTTCTCCGCATAGAAAAAATAAAGAAAAAATTAATGGAAATTTTGTTGATGTGATAGGTAAAAAGCATATAGGGACAATGTATTTCACTCCCTGAATATAGCGAGTGAAAATAAATAGAACGATTTGTACAAAGATAAGGAAAAAAAATAGATAAAACGGTTAGGTGGAGTTTTTTTATTCAAAATTATAAATAGAAATAAGGAGTGTATTGAAGAACCTGCTTGGAGTGCTCAGATGATGACTCCAAATTCCCTCACATCCTTGAAGAGGGCGGTCCCTTTTTGTATTAGTACTATCACTAAGCCAATTATTACTCACCTTCCTCAATTCGTACCTAGTTGTGTCATGTAACGACCCCATTGACTTTGACCAGGTTAAGGTTGGCTTGGCCCGTGGTTTAGGGTTAGGGCTGGGTCTTGATCCAATATGGAAAAGTTCGGTTCGGGTCTAACCCATTCAAAAGTCCGGGCTTAACAAAACCCTCAGATAGGATTGGCCAGTCTCTTTAATCGCGCTTTAAGGCTCAATTTTTTTTTCAGTATAAAGAAAACAATGAACAGCGTTTAAGAAATATACAATGTTGTTTAAGAAATCGCCATCGATTTTTTAGAAACAACAACGATTTAAAATCATCAACGATGAGGATGACCTGAGATCAAGTTTTTGTTCCCTTTAAAATCATCATCGTATTTTACAATAACATTATCGATTTTAGAAAAATAATAACGGTTCCTAAAAAAACATCAACGGTTTTTTCAGCTTATCTCAACAGTCGAATTTTTCAAATTGAGAACGAAAGGGCTAGGGCCGACCCCGGCCCGATCCTTTGGCCCTTTGGATAAGGACACAGGTTAAGGCTTGACCTTAATCCTAAGACAAAATATAGGCAAATCCAATCACAGTATTGTCATCGATCCATCTAGAATACCAACATAAATTGAAAAAATATGTACCTCGATCGTCATGATACGCAACGAAAAATACTCAACTATGTAACTGGATTGATCAGATTTGTAAATTTAAAACATAAACAAACGTCGTTAACAAGCTCCACTTCGCACATGTCCTTGATAGCCGATGTAGATGAGTCATCGCTTGATTGAACAATTAGAGTTAGGAAAGGTGACTTACTTGATATATATAGAGATGTAGCAAATTATTAGGTCTTTTCATCATGGGTCAATAAATATGTACACAACTCACAATAACAGATTATATATTAGACTAAATAAAAACAAATATATCTTAATTGATAGAGCAATTAATTAGTCTATTTTAACTTAACAACAATTAATATAACCTATATATGAAAATTTGTTAAGATAAATATTATATTCTTCTACTTGGGTTTATTAATTGTCCAAAACTAAACAAAACCAAAATTTTAGAAAATAATTTCAGTTTTCGAAATAGACACAAGAAACAGGCTAATTAACTATTTTGGAAATGTTAGACGCCATTGAAAAAACCATTGTTTTAGAGACGCTCTTTTAAGCATTTCGATCCCATAGAGCCTCAAGTTCAGAAACATGAAGAGAACTATATTTTTCTCTAAGCAACATCGGACATTCTATGATCATAAAACTCTAAACTCTACTGACATTAATTTCAATATGGTAGTATTGTAAACAGATAATATCCTAACGAAAACATCATGTATTATCCTCTTGCAGTCACAAGATTTTCTCATCTTATGTACCAAATAATGATTGAGAAAATCACTTAGTTATAAATGAACCAAGTCATATGTTTTGACTTAGGTATCACGTGTGGCATACCTTATGTGTCCCAAGATATATATTAAGACATAACTTATTACCCAAATCTTTACTCAAGAGTGACACAACTTTTGAGACTTTGAATAACATGAAGTCATACATAAAATATTAACGTGTTCCTTCAACGATAAACTGTGTCCAGTTTATTTGACTTCATCGAAATAAATATAAATAGCGCAATAGAGCCTCAAATGCATCAAGGACATTAGGAAAATGGAGTATGTTAACAACGTTTGTTCATGTTCCAAATCCAAAGATCTAATCAATTCAGTTACGTACACGTCATGAGTAGTTTTCATTAGGCATCATGACGATCGTGGTACGTGCATGATCATTTTTTAACTTATGTTTGTATTTTAGATAGATCTATGACGATTTGCCTACATATGATATCGGAGCGAATATAGATTTATATTTTGTTAAGCGGTTATAAATAAGTTAAACATCCCTATTTTTACTCTAACATGTGGAGTGTGGTAACATAACTTTGTAATATTTAGTTTAGAAATAAATATGAAATAGGAAACAAAAACCGATGAAAAAATATTTCAAAAAGAGTTCAAGACACAGAAGATGTACTATTTATTTAATATTTAATATTTAATTATTTTTAAAAAATTTAAAAATATATATCATTGTATTTATTTTGAAAAAAAGGGAATAATATTTTCATTCACGCCCAAGTCGTTGAAACTTCTCTAGCCAATTCATGCCCAGTGCTTAGTCGGCCCACCTTGCCATGCATCTTCCTGTGACAGAGGAGATGTCACCATCACGCGGCGAAAGCAATGATATAGAAATCGACCCGAATCTCTCCATGTGTGACCACAACGCTTTTTGCGTGTGGCATCTCCCGTGATTTTTGATTTTTCTCATCCTATATTCATTCTGCATAATAAGTCTTCAAAGTAGAACTATTAAAATGAATATAATTATTTTTATAATTTGATTTTAAAAATAACTTCGATAATAATTATAGAATTGTTGTTTTAATATTTGGATTTCTTTAAGCTCATTAACAATGAACAGATTAAGAATAAAAATATGTAATAAAAATTTCATTCATTTTTTGATATTATTTTTGAAATTCTAAATCCATATATAGGAAACTATAATACAAATATTGATTTGAAATAATGATTTATGTATGTATTAAAATTAGAATATTTTGAATTATATGAGTTAGAAAGTGAGAAAAAGAAAAATGATATGATGAGTTAATGTGATATAAAATAAAAAATAAATATATTTTGATATTTTTATAGATAAAAAATTTTCAAATAAAATAACAATGTAATTTTTGTGAACATCCAACAAAAATGTTACAATTTTATTAAAATAAAGAGAATATGATCTACTATTATACACATAATCATAACCATAATTTATAAATATCTTTTCATTAAATGCCCAAAAAAATTTCGATGGAAATATTACAATGATATTTTTTTATTTTTGAGAATAATTACAATGATACTGATGGCAAGAAAACGACCAAAAATAACACAAAGATTCTCTTCAAAAAAAATAAAAAAACACCGAAATTAACATCTATAAATACACCCCTTCCCATCACCCCCAAATCTCCCAAATCTCGTGGTCTATGCCTTCCTTCCTCGTTTTCCCTGGGAAGTCTCCTAAGCTTTCCTTTCCTCACAAAAACAATTTCTCTTGGAAATCGTCAATCAAGCCAAGAATCAGCGAACCCATCAGCGAATGGGGAAGTACACGGAGCTGCTCGACATGGGGGTGAGAATAGCAGCTCGATTCCATTCACACTGCCCGCAAACATCCCGCTTGTACTACCACCCACCGACGACCGATCACCACCACCACGAGGAGGAGGCGGCGAAGAGCGGCGGCGGCGAAGAAGGAAAAGGGAAGGGGAGGAAGATGATTGGCGGGGTTGTTGGGGCGGATGGGTTTGGGGGGTTTGATGGGTTGAGTTTTCTGATTGAGAATTCGACCAGTAGCTTTTAGAGGGAATTTGGGGATTTGTTGGAGAGATTTGTAATTGGAGAGATTTGTAATTGAAGGAAATTAATTGGAGAGATTTGTTGACAGATTTGTAATTTTTTCGATTAATTGATATTTGTTGAAACTATTGATCTGGTGTTTGTCTTTTTTTTTTAATGCGGTTCGATCGGCGATAGTTTGTGCGGCTGCCTATGGTACTTTCAGGGTTACGCCATATTGATTCATCGAAGGGAGTAATTTGATTTCGTATTAAAACCTGACATTTTTTCCAATTTGGAGTTTATGTTGTACTCTTTCCGGGTCCGGACCCATGAAAAGTAAACACCATGGAACATAATTTTTTTTAAAAAAAATTATTATGAAATATAAATAATTAGTTATATTTTTTATTTAACATATATTTTGAGATAATCAGACGTGACTTAATAAAAAATAATATTTATATTTATGTATATATAATAATATAAAATACGTATAAAATAATTTTTTAAAAAATAAAATGATAAACACAAAATAATAATGAAAAAAAGAAAATAGCATGTCAAGTGATAATTTAACGATTAAGATTTATATATATATAATCAAGATTAAAACATGACAATTTTATAGCTTTCATCTTTATTGCTTTAATCTTAGTTGTAACATCCCGTGATAAATTTATCGTGAAATATCAATGGCTATATAAGTTATATATTTTTATCAATATATGTTTCGGAACGACAACACGTGATTTAATAAAAAAAGATATTAATAACATTTTTTAATAAAATTATACATAAAATAATCGAGAGAAAAAGGATATCGAATGTCAAGTGATAATTTAACGGGTAATATATATATATATATAATCAAGATTAAAACATGATAATTTTATAACTTTCATCTTTATTGTTTTAATCTTAGTTGTAACATCCCAAGATGTTCATTTGACATATCGTATGTCAAAACTCATAATCCCTAAACCCAAATAATTGCTCTTGATCACAATCAAATTATAACATTAAAAAATATATATTATTCAATATGTTTTGAAAACTTCTTTTATGTGGATGATTATAATGCAATTCATAATATAGTTTTTTTAAAGGAAATGTGGGGGCTTTAGTTACTCAAGTATAAGGAGACGGCAACTCTCACACATTTGAAATCTAATTATCAATTTTTTTTTTTTACCATTGAAAATAATAAGATTATGTACAAGCTATGAAAGGGATGACTCAACATAAGCCATACCCCTCATCTCCCTGTCTAATGATTAAAAGCCTAAGCTTCTATACAGGGTTGCATACACGCATGCTACAAGTATTACAAGAGTTTCCCTCGAGTAAAACCACTACATACATAACTCACAAAACATGAGCATGGACATATACAAACAACTTAGCCATCCAGTTTGATCTTCGAGTTGGCCAACAGTTTTTTCTCATCCTCATTGAAACGCTCTTTCCTAGCATAGGCAATGTCCGTAGCTGCTTTGAACAAGTACGTCTTTATAGCATGTTTGCACGGCTTTACGGCTCGAAAAATGATGTCATTCCTGTGCTTTCAAATGGTGTAGACCAAACTGCAAAACATAAGCTGAATGATGATCCGTGTGGTCCTCTTCGCCTTGAGCGCCTTGTGTAAGGCCTCAAAGTATCCGATACAAGAGTCCACAGCAGGGCTAGCAGGGAGGCCTGCAATAGAGGGACATCCTACAGCAGGGCAAAGGCCTACAGCAGAGGGAAGGCCTGTAGTAGAGACGACGCTTGCAGTAGAGGTGGGATTGACAACAGGGACAAAATTCACGGCACAATTTTGTCCCCATTCCTGTATCAAAGGGTTAAGGAAGCTGCGTGAAAAGAATAAGTGATCATAGGTCTCCATTTCCTTCTTGCAGAAAATATATAGAACACTATCCAACAACCCAATTCCCATAAGTCTATGAAGCCTTTGCCGTACCACTAGCCAAGTAATAAAGACATGTCTTAGGATGTTGCCCTTGAACCATAGAAGTTTTTGCCAGAATACCTTTGGAGCCCTCGCTCGGAGATGATCCCATGCACAAGCAGTCGAGAATCCCCTCTTCATCCCATCACCCCAAAGACAGACATCCGTCCCTCCATGGATAACGGGAAGGAGAGAGCCATGAAGCAGGTCCAAAATAGCTGAAGGTAGCTGCCAGGCTGAGTCCTGAATAAGGGATTGCAGCGTAGTATCCTTTGGGATTCGATTGTTGTAGATAAAGGTGTTGGAAACCTTTAAATACAAGGGACCTAAAGAAGACCAAGAATCATACCATAGCTTGATAGATTGTCTGTCCCCAATCTTCCAACTGATTTGTTGCTGAGCCAATGGCCTAAGCTGTAACAACTGCCTCCAGTTCCACGAGCCAACCTTTGGGATCTTCATGGACCAGAAATTGTCGTTGTGCACAAGATTAGCATACACCCATTCATTCCAGATGGTCCTTTCCCCAGAGGCAAGACCCCAAACATGCTTCAACATAAGGGCTTTGTTCCAGGTTGGTAACCGACGAAGCCCAAGTCCTCATTCCTTCTTGGGGAGACACACAGTGCTCCAAGCCACCTTCGCACCCGCAGCACCCAATGATGGTCCCTTCCAGAAAAGCCTCCGGCATATGCTTTCGATCCCAAGGAGTACACTCTTAGGCATTAGAAAAACTCCAGTCCAGAATACTTGAATGGATTGCAGCACAGATTTGACAAGTAGTAACCTGCCAGCATAAGACAAAGTGCGATTCGCACAACTTGCAGCTCATTTAGCAACTTTGTTAATCAATGGTCTACAGTCTCTAGCCTTCAACCGCTTCGTGGTAAGCGGAATGCCCAAGTATCGTACTAGCAGAGATCCCTTACCAAATCTCCAAATACGTCGGGCAGAATTTATGATGGAAGTATCACCCCCCGCCACAAAGAACTCACTCTTAGAGGTGTTAGGATGCAAACCCGAGAGTGAAGAGAACCCCTTCCTTGAGCAGCTCTATAGATTCCAAGTTCCCCTCCGAGAATAGCAGCACATCATCAGCAAAGAACAGGTGGGATAGGCCGGTTTTCTTGCATCTTCAATGGAGCTTGAAACCCGGTTTACCAGTCTGAGCATCAAGTATTCCGGAAAATCCCTTCATAGCCAAGGTGAAGAGATAGGGGGCTAGTGGGTCACCTTGCCTAAGTCCTCTTCCAGCCGAGAAATAACAA
Source organism: Drosera capensis (assembly GCA_001925005.1). Lineage (NCBI taxonomy): Eukaryota > Viridiplantae > Streptophyta > Magnoliopsida > Caryophyllales > Droseraceae > Drosera > Drosera capensis. The sequence continues at coordinate 60,960 of LIEC01011376.1, forward strand.
TGAAGTTCCCCATTCACGTTGACAGAGAACTGGGCACTACATGTGAGCTCCATAATCCAGGATATGAGCTGCTGTGGGAATCCAAAATCTCCAAGTGCCTGCTCTAGAAACTTCCAGCTGAGAGTGTCATAAGCCTTCATTATATCGACCTTGAAGGCAATCCGCGGGAGATATGGCTTCAGATGATAATCATGGAGAAGCTCCTGGGCTAGCAGTATGTTATCGCTGATCTTTCTACCTTTCAGAAAAGCACCTTGCGAAGGACTAATGAGAAGAGACAACAGATTGGCACATCGGTTAGCAAGAAGCTTTGCAATGCACTTATAAATGGTGTTGCAGCAGGAGATCGGTCTGAAGTCAGTGATCTGTATGGGGTTATCACATTTTGGCACCAAGGCAATGACAGTATAGTTAGCCTCCTTAAGCATCCTGCCATTCTGAAAGAACTCCTGAATAGTCAGAATCACATCACTCCTCACTATATCCCAAGCATCAATGAAGAATTCCACCGAGAAGCCATCAGGACCAGGAGACTTGTTCCGAGCAAGGGAGAAAAGGGTGTGTTGGATCTCCGCTTCAGTTACTTCGGCAGTAAGCTGATGCTTGTAGTCTTCCGGGACCGACCTCTTCACAAAAGGCATGAGATTAGGCACGAAGTTAGTTTGCGGTTGAGCTTCCATAAAGGATTTGAAATGATCCACAATTAACTCCTGCAAATGGCCTTCTCCTTGGACGGTGGTCCCTTCGTGGCTAACGAGCTCTAAAATCCTTTTCCTGTTCTCCCTTGCCTTCACATAGTTGTGGAAGAACTTGGTGTATTTATCCCCTTCCTGCAACCACTAAACTCTGGATTTCTGCTTGTAGAACGACTCCTCCTGTAACCTCAGCTGGGAGAAACTCATGACCGTCTCTCTTTCCCTTTCTGCAAGCAGTTCGTCAAAAGGGTTTGTCTCAAGGGCTTTTTGTGCCTTCATCATATCCTCTCTAGCATCCTGAACCTGTCTGGATATGTCATGGAAATGCCTTCTACTGAAGTCTCGAAGCCTCAGTTTGGTGGCTTTCAGTTTCTTGTAGAGTCTGAACATTACACACCCATAAACAGGTACCTGCCATGCATCATAAACAACAGGAAGAAAGTCTGTATGCATAGACCAGAAATGGTAGTACTTGAACGGCGTCTTAATCTTCCTGCCCTCATCAACACGGACAACTACAGGGGAATGATCAGATACCCCAGGGGGGAGAAAGACTGCTTCAGAGAAGTTGAACTCAGCCTGCCATTTAGAATTGCACAGAACCCTATCAATCTTGCTGTAGCAAGCATGCTCTCCTTGGCTTTTGTTACTCCATGTGTACCTGCAGCCTCTGTATCTAAGGTCATCAAGTGCAGCATTTTGAAGACAAACAGGGAACTCATCAAAGGATGGAAGCCATTTGTTCGTGCCTCCCTGTCTATCAGCCACCTCTTTGATTGTATTGAAGTCTCCAAGAATCATCCATGGAATGCCATCAAATGCGTGCCCCTTGTCTTCAATGTCCGTCCACAGTGATCTTCTCCTAACAAAAGTATGCTCAGCATAGACAAAAGAGATGATGAACTCTCTATCCTGCTCGTCGTACCGTACTCTCCCATGAATGACTTGGTCTGATGTACAGAAAGGAATGAAGTCAAGGACTTTTGGGTCCCACCCAACCCATAACCTTCCTTTATCAAAGCAAGAATAGTTAGCATAGGATTTCCAGGTTGGAAACATCGAGGCAAAAGTATCCGAGTACTTCTCTTCCTTCACCTTGGTATCCAGGATGGCGAACAAGCTTAGCTTCCTTCGTCTCACAAAGCTGCCGACTTCTGCTTTCTTTATTGGGAGTCCTAGACCCCTTACATTCCAAAAACCAACAAACATAAAAACTGTACAGATAGTTGGGAGGTACAGACTACCTCTTTCGATGTATAGCTGTAGTGCTAGACCTCGCTTTGGTCTTATGCTTCTAGGCCTTCTTCGCTTTGGGACTGGCCGCATTGTCAGAAGCTGCCCCCAGAGACTTCGGTGCCATGGTAGTGAGGCAAACCATAACCTGGTCCAGTACGATGTCTTCCTTTGGCTGGGATGCAGATGAATTCCCTTCAGTGGAAACTGCTCCCATTGCGATCTCGGACTCTGTCTCAGGAATTGTGTCCATGACCTCCGTGCTCTCCTTATTTGCCTCGCATTCATCACTGCTGAGTACATTGGAGCTCTCATTACTACCATTGGTGTCCTTCCCTAATGCCGCTGGAATCGATTTTGGGGTAACTGGCGGGCTCTTCTATGAGATCACAATCCCATTTGAAGATTTTTTCTTCTTTCGTACCAATGTGAAGCCTTCATCATCGGTAGACGTCCTGTCAACAATGGTATTCTTGCCCTTGTCGACTACAGGAGCAATGACAGTGGCTACAGCAGTCGGTGGCCTACACACATGGCCGAAGACATGACACTTTGAGCAAACCTGCGGCTTCCATTGGTAGTCGACCTTCAGAGGAATAACAGAGTTCCCCATCTTCACATAGACCTCATCAGGAAGGGCTTTGTCCACACAGATTCTTGCGAATGTGATCTTAGTCATGTTCTCCGTGAAAGAGTCCGTATAGAGTGGTTTGCCTATAAGGCTGGCAATACCACTCAGTCCCGAGCTCGTCCACAGCGCCAGGGGGATATTGTGGATCCGCACCCACAAAGGCACCTTATCGTGTGCCTTCTTGCACATCACTAGCTCCGGGGTCCATTGCTGTAGGATGATGGGCTTTCCAACAAACAATCACGGTCCTTCCTCCAACATCCTCTGTCTCGTAACTGCCTCAGGTATGTGAAAGTAATAGAAACCAGAGGCATCTGCTATCACTTCCTCCAACCCCAACTTGCTCCAGGCGCTCTTCGCGATCCTCTCCACGGTCATCACCGGTAATTTCCCGGAGATGAAATAGCTCACCAAATAACTGCCCATTTGGTCGTCGTCTCTGCAATAGTCTCTCCTGATGGTTCGAAAACCATTCGACCATCCTCACAGACCGGCTCGACGAAGCTGAGTTTCATCTTCCTATCCAGCGGATTAGAATTCAGTATCGACTCAAAGGTTCTCTTGTACTGTTCACGTGAACAGTATTCTTCGTGTTCTTGGTGTTCTTCGCATACTGTTCATGTGAACAGTCCCTCCGATTTGAAATTGCTTCGTAGAAACCGTTTTTTCCATTGTTTCTTCGCCAAATCCCTGGTAGGGTTTGTGCTCATCAAGGTTTACAGGTTGGGCATCAAGAATCATGGCGAATCGGAGCAAAACGAGCAAAATCGGAGCCGAAAAACCACAATGAATATAGACATGAACACTGCTTTCGTAGAGAGAGAAATCTCTGAGGAGAGAGAAAGTGGTTTTTTGTGCAATCTAATTATCATTTTAGCATAGTTTAAAATTCAAAATTTCAAAACAAAATGAATATTAAAAAAATTAACCAACCAAGTTAAATAGTGACAGCAAACTTGGCTGAAGTTTATGCATTTTTCTTATTCCCTATTATTTTAGAGTTCAATCACACAAAAATATCAACAAAGCTCAACAAAATAACTCATGATTGCAATGGATTCAAGAATGAATATTCAAGCTCAATCAACCGCACAACAAGCTCTCAAAAAAGAAAAAAAGACAATGGTCACAATAGACCAAAGAAAAATCGTAATAACAGAAACCTTCAAATAGGAATAGGAATCGAAACGCTACTGTAATATCCCAAAAATTTCTTGATAAATGATTATCTCATTAAATATAAAAAGTAGTATATTCATTAATGTCATAATTTACTCAATGAAGATAAAAAAACCTGACATTTTTTCCAATTTGGAGTTTATGTTGTACTCTCTCAGGTCCCGGAAGGATGGAAAAATCTAATTTTTTTTATAAATTTATAATGAAATATCAATGATTATATAAGTTATATATTTTTATTTAATATCTATTTTTTGAAATGATCAGATGTGATTTAATAAAAAAAATGATATTTTATATTTATGTGTATAGAATAATACAAAACAAGTAAGAAATAATATTATTATATATTTTTTGGAATAAAATGATAAACACAAAATAATGGGGAAAAAGGAGATCGCATGTCAAGTGATGATTTAACGATTAAGATTTATATATATAAATTAATAATGAAGATTAAAATATGGTAATTTTATAGCTTCCATCTTTATTATTTTAATCTTAGTTATAACATCCCAAGATTTTCGCTTGACACACCGTATGTCAAGCACATAATCCCTAAACCCAAATAATTAAGCTCTTCATCTCAATCAAGTTATAACATTGAAAAATAGTCATTATTCAAGATGTTTTGAAAACTTCTTTTACATGGATGATTATAATGCGATTCATAATATAGTTTATTTAAAGGGAATGTGGGGGCTTTAGTTACTCCAGTCTAAAGAGGCTGTAACCTTCTAACTATCATTTTATTATAGTTAAAAAATCAAGAATTTAAAGCAAAAAGAATATTAAAAAAATTAATCAATCAAGTTAAATAGTGTCAGCCAACTTGTCTAATCACAGCTTCCAGTTATTCCCTATTATTTTAGAATCCAATCACACAAAAATGTCAACAAAGCTCAACAAAATAACTAATGATTCCATTGGATTCAAGAATGGATGTTCAAGCTCAATCAACCGCACAACAAGCTCTCAACAAAACGACAATGGTCACAATAGACCAAAGAAAAATCGTAATAGAAAAAAGCCTTCAAATAGGAATAGAAATCGAAACACTATTGTAATATACAAAAAATTTCTTGATAAATAATTATTTCATTAAATATCAAAAGTAGTATATTAATGAACGTCATAATTTATTTAATGGGGATAAAAAATTTGTTTGTTAAAACTATGACGAAAATATGATAAATACATATAAAATTAAACTTATCACACAAAAATATGAGATTATAATCTCTTTCTTATTACCTTTCCTAATTCTACCACTTCTTCCGACCTTTTTACTTTGCCTACCACCTCCTCCACTTCTCAACATTCATATCTTATGCTCGCATCACATCTTCTTCTCCATTTTCATCCTTCAACCTATCATCTCTACTCCTTTTACTCTCTTATCCTTCACATGTGCATTAGGAGAAGATCGAGACCTCGTCATTAGCAATCATCGGAGGAGAGGTGTAGCCGCCATTAACCTTTGAAACTCGTTGTTGTCATCATTGGTTTAGGTGAAAGGATGTGAACTTTTTGAAGATTAAAATTTTTATGAAAAATCATAAACTCTTAGATAAATTCGGATTTTAATGTCTATTGAAAATGATATGTCTAGTTTCTAAGGGAGTGTATAAATCATGATTCAAAATTGTGAATCTTAATATATAAATCAAAATATGCGTATATATTAACCTATAAAAACTGATTATAGGGATGATTTTATGGCTTGATCTGAAATTACATAATATGATTTATAAGACAAGACTTATATCACTGGAAATGTATTGAAGTGTCATTTTCAAAAAAGTTTACAAATCTTGATTTGGAGTTGTGTGTAAGGATTTATGAGGTGATAAGTGAAAGAATGTCAAACTATTTGATTTAGTGAAAAACATAAGTTAAATGAATAAACTGCTATTATCCGTAAAGTTTTAATTCGCTGAAAAGATTATGGAGTCTAGTTATACTGGATTTTACGGATTAATTTTTGAAGTTATATACGGAAAATTATAGATTTAAATGCGTCGAAGTGTCATATTGAACAATTTCTAGAAGCGGTTAGTCACGGCTCGTGAATATGAAAACTGACACATTGTTTTGGTTTCTATGTTGTTCAAGGCCAGTGAAGAAGGGTTCATAGCCCATGAAGCATGGAAACGGCTCGTGACAACTTCAAATATACACGAACACTTCAAACGATGATAAATGCATAAAATTATCATCATGGATTATCAAAATAAGTACTCTCTCCATCCTGAATTAATCGAAATGTTTTGACTCGGTGTGAAAATTTATGTGAGTGTTGAATTTTTGTGAAAATTGATGAAGAATGAATTTTTTTGGTGATAATGAGGTTTAGTATAGTAGTTGTGAAAGAAGTTAGTAGATATACTGTAACAGATGAGTTTGATTTGATTTTTTTTATATTAAATGGATATAAAAAATGGAAACATTTTATTTATTTTGGGACTGGTAAAAAAGAAAAATGTTTCAATTAATTTTGGGACTGAGGGAGTATCAAAGACTCTTTCCAAAGCTTAACACCACCACATAATATTATTATGATACTTTTTTAAAAAGTACGAACAAATATGCTTAACTGCATAACGTGAACAGACATTCACAAGGATGTGTCTTAATAAGCGTATTCTATTATGTTATAGGAGGTAGAGACGCTGCTTATTGATACATAAAGAAAAAGTCGAGCGCGTGTGTATGGAAAGCAGTGTTAACTAGAGAACGTTTAGATTTATTGTGCGGGACGATGCGTATTATTATATCGAGAATATAATAATATGTATTAAAATCTTTGAACGTAGTCACCAAATGTGGCTAACCTAAAATAGTTATTGTAATCATCGTGTGATGTGTACTAAATAGTGAGTGTTTTGGAGTGTTGCATATTGTATATTATGCACCGTGAGTACTATCTGATGTTGAAAACTGTATAGATTTAATTATATTCCATAAATATGTGACTGTCAATCTGTCTATTGGTGTGTTAGTTATGAGACTTGGATGGTAGAGTTATATTTTGACTAGGCATACTGAGTTGTGATAGGGACTAGCCAAGGGCAAATACTTGTGAGTATTCACCTTGCATGCATGCAGTGATCCAGTGAGGTTGTTTTGGTTTGTTGGGGTACTTACTGTAGGAGACCTAGGACTTTAGATATGGTTTGGCCTTTCTACTAGATGATCCGTGCAATAAACATAAAAGTAAAGAGTTTGGCCTAGGTTACAAGTATGTATACTATGAGTTTAGTATGTTTTCAATAACATATTGGGGATATTTGCAAGATGAGATGCGCATAAACGGATAAAGGATTGAAGTTGGAGAGGGAGAAGTATGTTTGGTGTGTTGGTGGTGTTTGGTTCGATACTTACTTGGTGAATCTTTGTTATTTGAGGAATACGCTTATTCTAATATGTTGGAGTAGATGATCTATGCATTTAATCTGATCTGTTTTGACTGGTGTTTATATGGAATATATAATCTAAGTGATCACTTTTCTTTTTCTTTTTTTCTCTCACGCATCCCTTAGGAAGAAGACCGACACGTTATTGAGGTCCTATAACTCACGATAACTTTTCTTGTTTTCATTCTTCTTTTTTCCTTTTACAAGAGCAACGGATTGTTGTGAGACTTGATAGATCACAAGGATGCAAGCTCGTAACACAAACCTAGAGAAATATTAAACTAATATGTTACTTTGGGATCGGTGTGAGGCTATGAAAGAGACTGTGAATCATAAGATTGAACATTATGAGGAAAGGTAAATGGCTTCTAGTGATGTTGGTTCTATTTTATTCTTATACCTAAACCAGGATGTGATGAGTATGCCTAACTGGGGCGGTAGCCCCCAGCGAGTGTAATGTCACGTGGATTCCTATGAAAATGAAGGTAAGTCGGGACGTTAGCCGCTTTATAGCTATGCTCAACCTTCACAATAAGACTTTCAAGAAAAACGATCAATGATTCTACCGATTCAAGAATGGATACACCATGCTCGACCTTCACGAATGAAGGACATGCTATGTATTGTTTAGCTCACTTCATATTAGTTCACTTCTCATAGATAATACAATCAAGGTTTACATTCTCGTGTCCTTTCAACTTAAACGATATAAGGGTCCTTTCCATTTATTTCTAGACAGAGCACACAATTTATAATGATGCATATTTTATTCCATTTTAATCCCTTTTCTATCACACAACAATCATGAAAAAATATGATTAGAATTTCCTCTACAACCTCCTTTTATTGATTAGGATCTTTCTTCGGTTGACCACGACCCATCTTGCAAACATATACACAAATTCAAGTCAGACTATGATCGCAAACAACCACCAAAACTCCAAGAGAAGATCTTGAGATTTAGACTTTCAAATTGCCATGGGAGCAGCACCCCTCAATCTCTTGTATCCAGTTGTTCCCTATTTTGCATTGTTGAGAATATGTTCTTTTTCCCTTTTTTCTCTTCTTTTTTTATTGGTCAGTGGTTTGAGTTCAAAGCCGTCCAGTTTACTCTTTTCGTGTTCCTTTTTTTTTTTTTTTCTCAAGTCATCTACGCATCTTGGTAATATTAATTGGAGCACCTACTGGCCTATAATTCTTCATCGTTTTGATAACATCCACATGAAACTATGAAAGTAATTATTTTAAGCATTAGATGCTTTCCTTATCTCTTTTGACTTCAAATGCTCTACTTCATTGCTACGCAAGTAAAAGTTTTTGTTTATCATAACATATCACAAATAAAGTCAATTTTAAGTCACAGTATATGTTTCCCAATCTACTTTAATACTAATACATCGATAATCAATAACGTAAAATATGTAGTGTGCTTATGGAAATTTGTGTCAATTTCTAAATATCTTTAATCTAACGAGTGAGACAATTTGCAGCAGTTTTTCTATCATTATTTTTATTCTGCAATGCTACAATGTTAATTTATAATATAGGGAATCATTTTTCATACATACTCACCTAACAGTTTTTCTATATTGATTTTCTATACGAATTAAAGATAATTAATGATTCAAAATCATAATCTCTCTGTCGTAATTTAATTACAATTCTCTGACTTTCACACTTGTCGTGGTTAACTTTGGCTTGTGTCGGAAGACGATCAAACATCATATTTGTAAAATTTTCGTGAAAAATTAATGATAATTTAAATTGTGAATTTTAATTCTATATATGTAACGTAATTTTCATTTGTCGTGAAATACTATTAAATGGAGAAAACATTGCTAAAAACACATTAGATATAACTATAATTAAATTAAAAGTTAGATGCAGATGAATTGCATCTATGAATTTCCTGAAATGAGATGCATATTCAAAACTACACAATTAGAAAAAAATAAAATAAAAATAAAAAATAAGCATGGATTCAAAGTTCAAACACTAGGACATGAATGTCAGTTACAATCAACTCGGAATATACACTTTAATTTTAATTTTTTGAACAAAATAAAAAACAAGTAATAAAATCTTTCATATTGAACCTGAAAGAGTTGTGATTCAATAATAACAAATTTTCACGCTAAAATTTCCTTTGCCAAAATAATTTCTCCGAACTGTGCAAAACTTCCACGCCAAAAAAAAAAAAAAAAAAGGCAAAAAAACTTCCCAAACATTAATCCTAGAACCAATTGGACATGGGAAAGTGTAGTTGATTAAAATTGAGGCTGGGAACCTGCATCGATGAAAAATAGATTCCATGATTCCAATAATTTTTAATGCATAGTGTGTTTGCGATTCAACAGAAGGAGATCGATGGATGAAGAAGGAAGGTAACATGGTTAATTTTCTCCGCATAGGAAAATAGAGAAAAAATTAATGAAATTACGAGATTCTTTGGAATTTTTGTTGATGTGACAGGTAAAAAGCATATAGGGACAGTGCATTTCACTCCCTGAATATAGGGAGTGAAAATAAATATAACGATTGGTACAAAGATAAGTAAAAAATAGATAAACGGCTGGGTGGAGTTCTGTATTCAAAATTATAAATAGAAATAGGGAGTGTATTGAAGAACGTGCTTGGCGTGCTCAGATGATGATTCCAAATTCCCTCACATGCTGTGAAGAGGGCGGTCCCTTTTTGTATTAGTACTATCACGAAGCCAATTAGTACTCGCCTTCCTCAATTCATACCTAGTTGTGTCATACGGCCCCATTGACTTTGACCAGGTTAAGGTCCGCTTAGCCCCTGGATTAGGGTTAGGGCTGGGCCTTGATCCCATATGGAAAATTCGGCCCGGTCTAATCCTTTCAAAAGTCCGAGCTTAGCCAAACCCAAGGACTGGACTAGCCAGTCTTTTTAATCCGGCTTTAAGGTTCGAATCTTTTTTTAATTTTAACAGTGTTTAAGAAATAGACAATGGCGTTTAAAAAACCGCTAATGATTTTTTAAAAACAACAACGAATTAAAACCATCAATGATAAGGATAACCTGAGATCAAGTTTTTGTTCCCTTTAAAATCGTCATCGTATTTCATAATAACATTATTGGCTTTAGAAAAATGATAACGGTTTCTAAAAAGCGTCAACTTTTCTTCAACTTATCTCAACAATCGAATTTTTCAAATTGAGAATGAAAGGGCAAAGGCCGACCTCGGCCCAGTTCTTTGGCCCTTTGGATAAGGACATGGGTTAGGGCTGGACCTCAATCTTAGGGAAAAATATAGGCAAATCCAATCATAGTATTGTCATCGATCCATCTAAAATACTAACATAAATTGAAAAACTATCATATTGTATCTCGATCGTCATGATGCGTAACGAAAAATACTCATGATGTATATGTAATTGGATTGATCAGATCTGTGAATTTAGAACATAAACAAACGTCGTTAATAGACTCCACTTCGCACATGTCCTTGACGGCCGGTGTAGATGAATCATCGCTTGATTGCACGATTAGGATTAAGAAAGGTGACCTACTTGACATATATAAAGATGTAGCAAATTATTAGGTCTTCTTATCCTAGGTCAATAAATATCTATTCAATCCACACTAACCAACCCTATATTAGACTAATTAAGAGCAAATATATCTCAATTGATAGACCAACTAATTAGTCCATTTTAACTTAACAGCAATTAATATAACCCACACATGGAAATTTATTAAGATAAATCTTTTATTCTTCCACTTGGGTTTATTAATTTGGAACATGAACAAACGTCATTAACAGGCTCCACTTTTCTAGTGTCCTTGATGCATTTGAGGCTCTATCACGGCGTTTATATTTCAAGGTTTCCAGGCATGTATCATGAGATTAATCGTATTAATCCATGTATAGCAGACGACTACCATACTGTTCGTAATTCAAGATTTCAGGCATATAATATGAAATTAATCATATTAATCCATGTATAGCATGCGACTACCATGGCGTTTCATAATTCATATCACGCTATATTTTTGTAATGTTCCCTTGAATTTTCAGGATTAATAGTTCGTTACAAAAATAATAATCAGTATTGATCATTTAAAATTACTAAATGAAAGGGTGTTCAAAAGGGATAAATTAAACCTTAACCCAAATGGCTAAAAATGACAAACTATACCATGTCATGATCATGACCATGAAGAATTGCATGCTACAAAAACCTAAGGATCATAAACATGTAGTGAACATAAACATGGTATGCTAGGATCATGACAAGAGTTATACATGTTACACAAACCTCTTGAGAATCTTGAACTTAAGTATATTAAGATTGTTACAAGAGAAGTATGTAACATAGCCAAGTAAAGAGTATGATTATTATAAGAGGTTGTCACTTAACACCTTGATTTTCTAAGAGTGAAACAAGTCTAACAAAAAGTGTAGATAAAAGATGATGATCATTAAGTTGGTAATATAAATAAGTGATGATCATCATGTGAGCATGATACTTACAAGATGATTAGGGACAAGGAGAATAAAAATAACTCACCCTTTACACATTTCTTTAACTTTATACCATATTGATTCTTCCCTTTACATTCATCACACTACCAAACTTTGCATTCCCTTTCGATCATCCCAACCCTTACTCTTACCTCACATCTCACTCTCTCAATTCAGAAAATCCTCTCCTTACACAAAGAAACACAAGAAGAAAGGAGGAGAAACAAGGAGAGAAAGAGAAGGCAAGCTTGAAGAGAAGGAGAAGGCGAGCCACTTGATTAGTAATTTTTGAAAAAACAATAGGTTTCGAGATAAATTTAAAATTTAATATATATTGAAGCCTCATATGTCTATTTTCTAATGAAGCTAATAGATCATTATTTGGAGTTGTAAATCTTAAGTAATAAATCAAAACGTACGAAAATGTCAATCTGTAAGATGTTGGATACAAGAATGATTTTGCGGCCTGATTCAGAATCACTTAGTAAGAGCTAAAACACAATCCTTATATAGGTAGAAAGGTCTTGAAGTCTAGTTTCTATAATAATTTATAAATATTGACTAAGAATTGTAAGTAAAGAGTTATGATCTGATTAGTGATGTAAGGTCAAAATCACCTCATAATGTTAATATGATGGTTTTTCACAAAGTACAATATGATGCTTAACTCCGTAACGTGAAAAAACATTCACAAAAGAATATATTAATATGTGAATGCTATTATATTATAGGATTTAAAGATATTGGTCGTTGTCACTTAAGGACTAGGTTGAGTTTGTGCATGAGAAAAACTGTGATAAAAGGTAACGTTCAGACTTATTGTGCGTGGCGATGCATATTATTATACCGTGAGTGTACTAATATGCGTTGGAATTTTTAGTCATAGTATCTAATTGTGCCTGACGTAAAATGATGACTATAATGTTTAGAGCTGAGATTTGTGACGATGCATGTTAGTGTACCTAGGAGTATATTGTCATGTGATGGTTTCTATGACATTGACATAAAATAAGTCTGATGTATCTTATTGTCTATGCCTTGCTGTGTGCCGTGATGAGATGATGTATGTTATGTGCTATGCTTTGTTTGCCGGTATAATGAGGGTGAATGTGTGAAAGAAAAATAAATCCATAACTAGTGAGATAACTCCGTGGTATAAAGCACAAAAAGCATTTTGTCTGTCGTTTGTGTTGTACAGTGACTTGGAGGTGACATTCTTTCATCAATCTTGTGAGGTCATTTTTCTATGAGGGTATGTCACTATAGAAGACCCTGGGCTCCAGTTTGGATATCCCCTTTCGCGTATGTCCCTTTTACTAAAGTTGAAAACAGCTTACTTATAATTATAACATTAAGGGTCTCATTTTGTTTGATATGGAAGTCTTGGTAAGCATAACAGAGTTATGTGTGAACCTAAGTGCATAAGACAATTAATCTCTAGAGGTGTGATTTTCGTTGATGACCAATATATTTTTCAACTGGTAAAGAGTAAGTGCACTGGTCGCGTAATAATTGGTAAATAAATATCGGATTGTCGAACCCATAGGGATTATGTAAAAAATTACTGAAATTATGTTATCCTTGCTTTATCTAGAAAATGAAATGAATGGTGATTATCTAATTAATATAGATTAGATATAATGAGTGAGAAGTGGCTATGTCTTGGGTTGTAAATTCATGTCAATGTAATATTATTGTGGTTATGATTTATATTCTCATGTAACAACACGATTTCCTTAAACCATTAATATTTTCTCTCGAACAATATTATTGCTATTATTGTTTAACAACCCATATTATTTCTAATATGAATTTACAAAAACGCTAATGCATTAAGTTTTATGAATCCTTTTAGTTTTCAATATAGGAATGTGACATCTATGTCTATAACTGCTGCATGTATCAAATTATATATTTCTATATCAATTTAATCCACGGTGATTATTAATTGAGCATTCATATAATATCTCCTCTCGGTCTCAATTATATGTAAATCATTCAAAAGGTGATCAATCTAATGAAAGTATTAAGAGTATAATAATCACTTAATCATGAGCTATATTAATCACAACTTAATAATAATATATTTTTATGAATTTAACAAACCTTCACCTTGGCCTTTTAAAATTTTGTTCATCATTTCAATATTTGAAGAATAAAACATACACTCAATGAACTAAATTTAAAGTAAATAAGTTTAAGTAAAATGAACCAAAATTGAGCTTGTGGGTCGAATAGATTTGGGCTTGAAGTTGCTAATGTGTTTGAAACCCAATGGAATTTGGGCTCAATAGGGTTTGGGCCCAATCCCTTTCTTCCTCTTCCTTGAAGCTTCACGCAGCCACCACTCCTTCCTCTTCAAACACCCTCATATAGCCGCTTCACCACCATAGTAGCCACACTTTGCATGCAACCCCTCCTCCTTCGGTTGCAACCGCACCGACCCCAAGCAGCAGCCGTGCTCAGCCGCAGGTAGGTGTTCTTCCTCTCACCTCTTTGATTTTGGTATTTTAGTTTTATAGTATCTATGTATATGTATCTTTGTTCTCTGTATATCTCTATATCTGTATTTTCTATCTCATTCAGCTCTCTATACATATCTCTTTTATAGATGGATCTCAGCACATCAATTTGGAAAATTCCAACACAACTCATCGAAATATATGGTCGAAATCTGTGGTTGAATTTATCCCTTGTTTTGCTGTGGTTGGTGGCGGTAAAAGATTCCGGCGGTCATGGTGGATGGCAGCTGGTGTTGATGGTTTCCGTCATTGTTTGCGTATGGTGGCTACGGGCAGAAGGTTCTTTTGTTAGGGCTGTGTTTGAGGTTTGGGTATTGAATTTGTATATTGGGTTTTGCTGAAAATGAATGTTTTTGGTCTTAACAAGTGGGCTGGTTTTGTATTCAATTGGACTTGGGTTTTGTTGTTGGACTGGGCCTTTGAATTGGATTGGGCCATTGAATGGGCTTGTTTTTGCTGGATCCCTATCGCATAGTCTTCTTCCAATAATTTGATCATGAAATATAAAAATAACCATATTTAATATATTTTTATCATAAATATGAAGTACAAGATGGTTAATTTTTTAAGTAAAAATGATCCCGATCAATTCCACCACACTTAGCTTTTGGTCGTCCTCGAGCAAAATAAATTCAACAAGATCATAGAAATAAAACAAGAAGATTCAACACGAGAGTGTAGAGGCTCAGTATAAAATTCAAGTCATTGGAAAAACCAATGATCTCGATCTAGTGAAGCAAATAAGTGGCATACAATTTATTTCAACCACACTTAGACATCAACTTAGAATCAAATCCCTATCCACTAAGGAATAAGAACAGGCATAGAGGTGCTAAGAATAGTATAACTGGTGGCATCACATATTTCACCAGATCTCTGTCATCAGGTGTTGCAAGGAACGGGGCCAGGAGACTAGTTACTACTCCGAGAAGCACAAGAGGCACAACCAGTATGAGCAACAGAGCAACTAAATACTGTCATGGACGCATTGTTTCCTTCTTCTCGACTTTTTCTTTTCTTTTCGTTGAAATGAGAGATTTTGGGAATTCTAATGAAGTTGAATAAGGTTTCGTTCCGTATTTATACCGAGTGGAAATGATAATCAAATCCACATAGGATCTACATGTGCATGCCTCATTTATCATGTTGGTCTCTAAAGTCTTCATAAAATCCAATAAGATCTTAATTCCACAACCAAATTTTTTTTGACAAGACTTGCCTATCCAAATGTGTCAATCATATCGTGAAGTGTGCCTATAACCTTAAAATTAGATAGGTCGATTCGGGGTTACATCGGCCAAGTCCACGGCCCAAAATATGTCATATTTCAATGGTGTTCAGGATCACAACACTATAGAAAAACAAATATCAATAACATCTTCAAACGACATAACACATCATGAATCAATTTTCTTGACATCTTAATAATGAATTAGGGAGCGAGTTTATTCGAAATGCTGTAGAATAAATTGGTAGACTTTCACAGAAAAATCACACTCTCAAGTGTTTAGCTCAAGTGTTTTGAGGTAAGTGTTTAACTCAAGTTCTAATTATGAACATGTTCTATCATAGGCTTGTTTGCTTACTAAATCTCCACTACTAGTCAATGTATATACATAAAAAAAATGTCTTTTTTTGGATTGCAAAAAGATTTGAGAAAAATACAAAAGATAAACAGAATTATGATTTTTGTGGTGAGAAAGGAACTAGTGGAGTACAATAATTACTCAACTAATCATGAGAGCAATGCATCGCTCAACATATTAAAGATATTGTAGTATCTTTTGATTTTTCATAAAAACCTTTTCTTCTTTTTATTTTCTTTTTTTTTCTCTTTTTTTTTCTTTTTCTTTTTTTTCGGTTTTTTTTCTCTTTTTTTTCAATAAACCCATAAACATGAAATTTACGGAAATAGAGTTATGAACATATGCACCAAGATTGATGGGCCTCTAAGTCCTTTTGGTTTTTAAATCGACCCACCCTAATAAGAAATTTGGGCCTGGGTTTAGCTAGTGGGCCTCAAACCCTAATCAAGCCCAATTCTCCTCTTTTTCATACTTCTTTCTTTCATACCATACTCAGTTTCATTTTTCCCATATTACAAAGTGACATACCATACTCCACAAGTTCATAGGTTGATGAGAAAAGATAGATGATAATTTGAAGTTCAATGAGTATGTTTTTTTTTAAGGAAGGCTTAAAAGAGTACTAAATGTCAATTTCAGATGGGCTCTGTTTTGGTTATAGTGGTGCTTGTATAAAGAATGTCTTTATCATTTTCATGCATACACATTATTGTAGTCTAAAAAAGGTTTACAACAAGTTCTAGAGATATAAATTCATAAGAGAACATCACTCAGTAAAGAAAAAGATTGACATGATTATTCAATCTGAAGACTCAAAAACTCACCGGGTTTATATCAACCACTTTTTCATCCATACATTTTGAATTCGACCGTTACCCTTATCCATTTTAAGTGGTAAGTCAATTTATCCAATCATGCTATAACATTTTCAAATGTAATTGATTTTTTTTTACTTTCTAGTAATTATAAACCTATAATCAATGAAACTTTTTTTTTTGGTTTTTTTTAGTAATCAGTTTTTTTTATACACAATTTTTTATTTTTTTACACACAATTTTTTTTTATTTTTTTTTCATTTTGTGTATATATATCCTAAATCTCTCCGCCACACTTAAATCTTATATTATCCCCAATGTAATACTATCATGAAGACAAATATTAACAAATAATAATAATTTAAAAAGAAAAGAAGAGAAATGCAAATCTGATAAATGGCTTGGGTTGCCTTCCAAGTAGTGCTTCAGTTATAGTCTATAGCTAGACTCCGTCATGCTGAGGGCTCTGGCTCTTGCAATTGAATGGAGTCTCTTGCAATACTCCATTCTTTGTCAGTAAACATCTCCATGCTCTAAATTTTCAAAATTTGGCTTGAAATTTCTCTGAAATGGTAAATTCTTTTCCAAACTTTGAATGATGTTCTTGATCCCTTCCTTATCGAAATCGCATCTTTTGGAGTTGAGTAAGTAACTTTCCACTAAGTCTTGAGCGAGATGTTCCTGAAAAAACTTTAAAGCCAAAGAGTCGTAATGATCAATTCTAAAACATGTAGAAACATCTCTAGAATGTTTCATTGGCTGAAAAACATTAAATGCGACTTTCTCCTCTCTAACTCTCAGTATCAATTTACCATCTTGAACATCAATTAATGCCTTTCCAGTAGCAAGAAATGGTCGTCCTAAAATCAATGGCATATTCACATCTTCATCCATGTCCAACACAATAAAATCAGCTGGAAAAATGAATTTATCCACCTTGACTAACACATCCTCTACGATACCTCTTGGATATTTAAGTGATCTATCTGCTAGTTGTAAAGATATTGTAGTGGGTGTTGGTTTACCTAATCCTAATCGTTTAACAACAGTGGTAGGCATGAGATTAAAACTTGCTCCTAAATCAAAGAGTACCTTACTAAATTGAATAGGACCAATGGTGCAAGGAATAGAAAAACTCCCTCGATCTTTTAGCTTTGGTGGTAATTTATTCTGGACAATGGCAGAGCATTTTTCAGTGAGGTTCACCGTTTCATGCTCCTCCAATTTTCTCTTGTTGCTCAAGATCTCTTTCAAAATTTTTGCATAACTAAGCATCTAATGTAAAGCATCTGCAAAAGGTATGTTTATATGCAATTTCTTGAATACATATAAAAATTTGGCAAATTGCTTGTCTAACTTTGATTGTTTTAATACCAAAGGAAAAGAAGGTGGAATAACAAAAGGTAAAGATTTTTTCATTTTATGATCGTAATTGTCTGAATTAAGCACATCAGTTTTTATCTCTCCTTTTTCTGCTTCGTTTCATTTATCTTTCTGCTTATCAATTTCCTTACCATTTCTCAATGTAATAGCCTTGACATGCTCCTTAGCATTTTTTTTCAGTGTCACTAGGCAATGTACCATGCATTCGTCCAGAGACCATGTTTGCTAATTGTCCCATCTGAACTTCTAGATTTCTTACCGATGCTTCCACATTGTTAAAGCGAGATTCAGATGTATTAATAAATTTGGTCATTAATTCCTCAAGGTTCGACTTTTTCTCTTGAGGTGCAAATCCTTGAGGTTGCTGCCTAACTGCTTGGTTACTACATGAGAAATTTGGATGATCCCTCCATCCTGGATTGTATGTGTCGGAGTAAGGATTATGCTGCTGATAGTTGCCAATATAATTTTCCTCTTCTGATGAGGAACAAGCAAATTTATTACCAACTTGACATTCTGAACTTTTATGCCCCATTACTCCAAATAGATTACAACTCTGCGTCTTTACCTGCATCACTTAAGCACCAATGTTATCAATCTTTTTATTTAAAGTTTCAAGATGTGCAGTGATACATGCTAGGGGATCTGTTTCATTAATTCCACCTACTTTCTTTGGTTGGTATCGCTCATTATTCGATTGAAAGCTATTTGTGGCAATTTCATCAATTAACTCATAACTTTCTTCTGTTATCTTTCTCATTAGCGCACCTCCAGCAGCATTATCTATGGTGGCAAGACTAGGGGACACTAATCCATTATAAAATGTTTGGATTTGCATCCAAAGTGGAAGTCCATGGTGTGGGCATTATCTTAATAATTCCCTAAATCTCTCCCAAGCTTCATATAAAGATTCCCAGTCAGATTGTACAAAGCTTGAGATTTCGTGATGCACCTTTGCAATTTTGCTAGGGGATAAAATTTGGTCAAAAATTTTTGTGCCATGTCTTCCCAAATTGTGATAGAATTTGGTGAAAGCGATTGCAACCACGATAGTGCCCTATCTCTTAGTGAAAATAGAAAAAGTCTTAATCTAATTACATTATCAGAAACACCATTATATCTAAAGGTATCTAGTGATATGGGCATTGGGGTTTTCTAATGGGGAACCTCCAAATGAGTAAGATTGTTGAATCATTTGTATAACTTGAGGCTTAATCTCAAAGTTGTTAGCTTGAATTGTTGTCCTCATTATACTAGATCTAACACCACCCACTTGTGGCATTACAAAATCACCCATTGTTCTCCTCCTGGCATCGTGTTCTTTCCATTTTCGGTGTATGCAAAATTTCATCAATTTCAGATTCATGGCTCGCAAATTTTGGACCCTTTGGTCCTCCCTAGGCATACACGTGAATAATGTTTTTTTCTTGTTTAATAGAAATTGAAAACAGAAAGTGCAAAAAAAAAAAAAAAAATTAGATTAAAGCTAAAAATAAGAATTTCAATATTGCTTAAAGCAGAATCCCCGATAACGGAGCCAAAAACTTGACCAATGTATTGTTCAACTAGTAAAAAACAAATGCACTAGTTACGTAATAATTGATAAATAAATACCGGATTGTTAAACCCATAGGGATTATGTAAAGAATTACTGAAATTATGTTATCCTTACTTTATCTAGACAATAAAATGAATGGTGATTGTCTAATTAATATAGATTAGGTATAATGAGTGAGAAGTGGCTATGGCTTAGGTTATAAATTCATGTCAATGTAATATTATTGTGGTTACGACTTATATTCTCATGTAACAACAGGATTTCCTTAAACCATTAATATTTTCTCTCGAACAATATCAACGCTATTATTGTTTAACACACCTTATTATTTCTAATATGAATTTAGAAAAACGCTAATGCATTAAGTTTTATGAAATCGTTTTAGTTTTCAACATAGGAATGCGACATCTATGTCTATAACTGCTGCATGTATCAAATTATATATTTCTATATCAATTTAATCCACGGTGTTTATTAATTGAGCATTCATATAATATCTCCTCTCGATCTCAATTATATGACACATATCATTCAAAAGGTGATCAATCTAATGAAAACATTAAGAGCATAATAATCACTTAATCATGAGCTATATTAATCACAACATAATAATTATACATTTTTATGAATTTAACAAACCTTCACCTTAGCCTTTTAAAATTTAAAGTAAATAAGTTTAAGTAAAATGAACCGAAATTGAGCTTGTGGGCCGAATGGACTTGGGCTTGAAGTTGTTAATGTGTTTGAAGCCCACTGGAATTTGGACTCAATAGGGTTTGGGCCCATTCCCTTTATTCCTCTTTCTTCAAGCTTCACGCAGCCACCACTCCTTCCTCTTCAAATACCCTCATGCAGCTGCTTCACCACCGTCACAGCCACACTTTGCACGCAACCCGTCCTCCTTCGCTTGCAGCCGCACCGAGCCCGAGCAGCAGCCGTGCTCAGCCGCAGGTAGGTGTTCATCCTCTCACCTCTCTGATTTTGATATTTTAGTTTTACAGTATCTACGTATATGTATCTATGTTCTCTATATATCTCTATATCTGTATTTTCTATCCCATTCAGCTCTATACATATCTCCTTTTATAGATGGATCTCAGCATATCAATTTTGGAAAATTGAAACATAGCTCATCGAAATCTATGGTTGAATTTATCCCTTGTTTTGCTGTGGTTGGCGGCGAACATAGATTCCGGGGATCATGGTGGATGCCAGCTGGTGTTGATGGTGAATGACGGCTTATGGTTTGTGTCATTGTTTGCGTATGGTGGCTGCGGGCAGAAGGTTCTTTTGTTAGGGTTGTGTTTGGGGTTTGGGTATTGAATTTGTATATTGGGCTTTGCTGAAAATGAATGTTTTGGGTCTCAACAAGTGGGCTGGTTTTGTATTCAATTGGACTTAGGTTTTGTTGTTTGACTGGGCCTTTGAATTGGATTGGGCCATTGAATGGGCTTGTTTTTGCTGGATCGTTGTCGCATAATCTTCTTCCAATAATTTGATCCTAAAATATAAAAATAACCATATTTAATATATTTTTATCATAAATATGAAGTACAAGATGGTTAATTTTTTAAGTAAAAATGATCCCGATCAGTTGACTATGCTAAGTCACGAGAAAATCTTATGGATCCACTAACAAAAATTTTACCTAGAGAATTGTTAGCATCATTGTCAAAGAGAATGGGCCTAAAATCCATGGATCAGAAATTCTCATAGTGATAACCAACCAATCATAAAAGTGAATTGGTTTAATAGGACAACTAAACTATGAAAATTCGTTATAGCACTTAGGAGTTACCTCTCACCCATTCATATGGATGAACAGTGCAACCTGCTAAAGAGGGTACAGGATAAGGTATGCTTTTAATGATTCACGCACAGTATAGGAAAGATACTAGAAGTGAGTAGATCACCAATGCTTGTACCGGAGGGGGCCGTCTCTACCAGATGTAAAACACTTATGAATCCAAGATTGATCCAAGACCAAAATGAACACAATCATGAGTACCTAAAGATGTTAGGTGAGATGCTTTGTGGGTACAGTTGTCTTGGTTTACACCAATAATTGGCAGTTCAAGACATCGCGTTCACTGACTAGCCAAGTAACTCATTGTATTCCCCTAAAAAAGGTTCAAAATTGCAAGCTACCTCTCCTGATATAGTATCTTGTTGTCTCGACTCTCTTCAAGTCTTTCTACATGCATTAATGTCATTCATGTAGGGGATTAGGGGAAGTCGGTGATTTCAGACCGTATTTTAGGTTTGTTCCCATTATTAGAACATTGCAACTCTGGGCTCGTTGTAAACTACGTTCAAAGTAGATAAATATGATATATTTAATTTCAAGTTTTCGATTTCGGATGAATGAAATATTAATGTCTAAAGTTGGGGGTATGTAATATTGTTGTGAGGGAAAGTAGGTACTACCCATATTGGAACCCTTCTAATGATATGTGTTCCTTATAAGGATCAAGTGTGATAAAGGGGTTAGGACCCCAAGGGATATCCAATTTTGTGTAAAGAAGAGGACCTAGGTGTGGTCCAAGACACATACGTGCGCATAAGCGCTGATCTGGTCCGGCTTTGATCGACTCGGTTCGGTTGGATTCGGTTCGGAACGGATGGACACGTGCACCTGTGAGTAGGCTCAATCCAGTCTAGCATCTTATTTTTTATCTATGAGCAGTCCAGTCTAACCTAGTCAAAGAAGTAGTGGGTAGAGTGGACAGTTATGAAACTGCCATGTTTTTCCCTCCAAAAATAGCTTGATGCTTTCCCTTCAAAATCCAGAATGTTCCCAGCATCTCTATAAAATTAAGCGTTTTTTGCGGTGCAAAACACACTTCAATCCACAGAACCATAGTCCCATCTCTTGCATCCTCTCTCTTTACCTCTGGCTTACAGTCATTGCATCTAGCGTCTGAGTCCAGTTCGGGAGTGTTGAGAATACCAAAGGGTACGATGTTCCTTCGAGTTTGATGTGCTCCTATTAGAGGGTGTACTATTTTAGTCATTGTATCTTGAGAGACAGAATGTCGATAACCAATAGCACTAGGGCGGGACAATATTGTCTTAAGAATAGAGAGTTTTCTAGCCTTAACTATGTTTCCTGTTTGCTATTCATTTTCTTTTTTGATTAATCTAAACTAACCTACTAACACTATATTCATATATTCATCCTTCTTTGACTCCATGTGTGGTTGTCTCACTTGATTGTTTGATCTTTTGTTGAATTAATCAGTTTTATATATTATATTGATAGGTACCCATAATATAAACCGGATCCTAATGTTGTTTGGATCTTTTTCATTTAATGACTTCATATGGAGATATATCGATTCGTTAATCTGAACAATGACAAAGGAATTGATGGATGGATTAATTCATATGGATTGATATGAATTAATCCTAGGTTTTATTTTTTTTAGGGCATGTCGCACGTGGAGTGGACATGGTCCTCAATATGCATGGTTTTTTGTGACAAAAGGTCTTCGGGATGGACCAGTATGAAAATTGATATCAAGATAAAGTCACGTGCTCAGATTGCGAATTCAATGTGTTTGTCAAGTACTTTGGCGTCTTCCATATTCTATTTCTTCGACTAGTTGTGGTAAAGGTGACTTTTATTTCTTAATCCTTGATATTAAGCTTTCTTTGGCTCTTAACGGTCTTGGTTATCACTGCTGGACTTGTGCTCGCTTATACTTGTTTAATTAATTTTTTTTCAAATATGCCCTTGTGAGATTAAGGATGATCAGAGTTTAAAGGAAGCTCACTTGATTTTGGATATTTTAAGGATGTATAGGTTTATGTTAAAGGTTGACCCTATCGACTATGTATCGTACCTGTGCGAATCAATTTTATGTAAGTTTGAAAGACTATGGATTATAGTGGGTTACGTGAATAATTGGTTATGGTTCATTAACTTACGTGCCATCACACTTATGTGAAATTCCAGACATGATAATTTCCATATCAAATTTTTGGGCATTTTGATTGTGACCACCATGTGTTGAAATAGAAAATCATTTTTTTGTTTATTTATTTTTTATTTCTATTTCATCTATTTAAATTATACCAAATAGTTTTGTTTAATAAATTAGTCAAACTAAAAACGAAAAAAAAGATAAAAATGATGCCAAACAGACCCTTAAAAATAAAGACGTTCAATATTTCATGTTAAAGGTAAGTGCAATTCATTTCAACTCTAAAAATACCAATCCAAGTATATAGATATTATAAAGTAGCCTTTTTCATTATGATTGATAGATTAAATACGTGGAACGTATAGGATCATCGATCTAACGACTTCTTTTTTGTTTTTCTCTCTCTCTCACTAAACTAATATTCCCTATGTCCCGAAATAATTATAACATTTTGACTTTGCACACGTGTCGATGTAAAGTTTCATACGCATGCAACGATGATTAAGGGTAATTTTTTTATAAATTTATCGTGAAGCATCAATGGTTGTATAAGTTACGTATTTCAACCTAATACATATTACATGATGATCAAACATAATTTGATATGAAACGAGACTATCATTGTTGCAATAATTATGGGACGAAGGGAGCATTGTCAGGTGAGTAGAAAAAACATTGGGCTTTGTTTTGTGTTTTTAAAGTTCGTAAATTCATCTCACTATCATTACTTTCTTTTCAAGATAATGAAGTTTAATATAACCATTTATAATTAGTCTAATTCACATATAAGGGAGGTATTATAAATAAAATGAAAAGGCTTTTTGATTGGTGATATTATAATGGTGATAAAATAAATAAAATGAAAGGGAAAGCTTCATCAACTTCAGGCAAGTTGGCTGCCATTGTTTTACTTGATTGGTTAATTTTTAAAAATATATTTTGTTTTTAAAATTTTGAATTTTAAACTTTAAATAAAAAGATAGTTAGATTTCAAATGTTTGAGGCCTCTAGTAAGTGCAGCCCCTACAGACCCAAAGTAATATTCCTTGAGTCATCGTGGTGACTAAGTAGTGGAATTAGGTAGGAAAATCATGATGAAGGGAATGAATTGCACAAGTGAGCTGCATCAAAAAAAAGTTAGTCAAATCATTTGACATTTCTAAACATGTGGGTGATCATGATAAGTTGCTAACCATCACTCATGATTTAAGTTATGAAATCCATTAATTAACATAAATTTAATCCTCAGATAAAATTTCGTATTAGATCAAATCATTTTATATAATTGAGATGAAGAGAATATGTGTTTTCGGAAAACATTGTAAATTGAGAGTTTTTTTTTTAATATTGTAAAGAAATTTATACGGTTGAATGAAATCTATTTTAATTCATAGTCAAATTTGTTGAAACTTTTCAGAAAAAGTCCAACTTCCGGCTTAGTTGGCCGACGTCGCCATGCATCTTCCCGTGATAGAGGAGAAGTCACAATCACGCGGACTAAGGAATGATTTGGTAATCGACGCGAATCTCCTCATGTGACACCACACGTTTTTTGGACTTTTTCTAACCTACTCAGTCTTCATCATGGAAAAGATTTTCTGAAGTACTTGTTCAATTTCTTGAACGAAATTAAACGATTAAAATTAATATAACTCTATTTTCTTAATATATTATATAGATTAAGTTGAAACAGGTTAAAAAAGTTTGATCGGCAATAAAATATCTATAAATAGCGGCTGAGGATCTCCCATCTCTTCGTTTTCCTCTCCAATATTTTCTCTCCAAATTTCGAGTGAAAATCAATCAATCAATCAGCGATGGGAAAGTACACGGAGCTGCTCGACATCGGAGTCAGAATAGCGGCTCGATTCCATTCCCACTGTCCGCAGACATCTCGCTTGTACTACCACCCGCCGACGACAACCACCACCGATCCAGGCCACCACCACCACGGCCAAAGGGACGAGGCGAAGAGTGGCGGCGAAGACATGGAGAAGAAGATGACCATGGTTGAGTTGGATGGGTTGAGTTTTCTGATTGAGAATTCTACCACTAGTTTTTAGGGGAAGTTTCGGTGGTTTGATTGTAGGGGGTATTTGGGGGAATTGATTGAATGATTTATACGGGGAAGGATTCCCGATTAATTGATATTTGTTGAAACCATTGATCTGGTGTTGTTATGCTTTTTTTTCTTTCTTTCTTTCTTTCTTTCTTTAATTGTTCTTTTTGGGTGTGCGGTTTGGCGATAGTTGTGTATATGACGGTAAAAAAACTAGTCAAGCTTGATGTCGGCCGGTTACAAGCTCGACTGTTAAACAAGTTGAACACGAACAAAATATTTAGCTCTTTTAATTAAATGAAAGAGTTTGAGCATATCTTTGTTCAGTTCGGACTAGACTCGATCTCGAATTCGGAAAAACTTGATAAGAACTCATTAGATATATAATAATTAAAATACTTGCGAATATATTAAATATAAACTATTAATATTTTCTAAGAGGGATGTGTTACAAGTAATATCAAAATTTAAAAATTGAGAAATAATTTGATTATTAAAAAGATGTTGAAGGGGCTAACATGACTGGAACCGAGTATAGCCCTCACAAAATTAATTTGTAACTGTCATATTTTTCTTAAATTAAAAATTTAAAAATTGAAAAAATAATTTGAATTTTAGAAATATGTGAGAGGGGCTACAGCTAACATGGCTACAATTACTGCAACATCTTTTCCTAAATTGAAATGAATCGAGAGTAAACAAGTCTTTATCGAGCCCTTAACAAGCCACGATGATCGGTTAGTTATTTTTTGTTATGATGGTCGGTCATGATTTTATTTAGTCATTTTGATCGGTCAATGCTAAAGAATGGTTAGTCATTTGGTTTTGGTTAGTTGTCAATCAATTATAATTATATAATGTTAGGCCATGTTTGATATGGGCATAAGATAAGATAGGACAACTAGTGAAGGGATTAATCCCTTCATTATTATTACTAAAATTAGTTTTTCTATCCTACTTTGTGACAAATTATGTTTGATATAAAGAGGATAAATAAGTAGTCAGCAAAAGATAGTCAGCCTGGTCGGACGACTGCCGACGGATTGTGGTTAACAGTTAGGAGACGATCGGGCATTCGAGCTGTAGTCGATGATCAGATGAGCAACGATTTGTAATCGCACGACAATCGAGAGTTAGATAGCAGTCGGCGATAGCCGACGGACAATAATCAACAATCAGGTGACAGTCAAGTGGTCGATGTTCGATAGAGCAACGGGCGACAGTCAGTCGGGTAATGAGCAACGATCAGTCGGACGACAAACATCCATGATAGTGGTTGCGATTAACAGTCGGTGGGCGGATTGCGATACTTATCCTGTGGCTTGGGGGAATAATGGTACATAAGGGTGTCAAAAACTAAACCAAAACTTATTAGCAATCCATCGAAACCAATGAAACCGAACATTAAACGGTTCACTTTAGATTTGAAATATGAAACCGTTTAATTAATCGATTCCATTCGGTTTAAAATCGATTAACAGACGATTTGAAAAATTGATTAAGTGAACCAATTAACTTAACTGTTTAAAATCTAATAAAAAGATCGTTAAGGGTTACTTTTTTTGATCTTTTAGATGAATCCATAAAATCATTGGTGATTGAATGATTAGATAGGTTTTATTTTGTCACGATCACCACCTTCGCCGCCGAAAACAAACAATGCGACACTTGATGGACAATGCCCCTCCAAACAGTACGCTCATAAGTCTCATAAATCCCTCCCATGTGTAACCATGCTATTGAAAAACGATTGAAAAGATATTATTCATAAGCAAAAAAGCTTGGAAACAGCACATTACATAGCCACCATCATATCACAACCTCACGTTTCCTCATTATCCTCATCAATCGTCGCCCTCTCCGTTTGGAATAGAAGAAATCGAAGATGCCAAACCCCTAGTTGCCATCATCATAAACGAATCTACTCGAGTCTAGCTTGCCACCATGGGTCCATGGGACAGCACCGATCGCCTGCGACGGACTATAATAAACTGGTCGTTGGAGTAGAAGAGGTGGTGATTGTGGGTGATGGAGGGAGAGCATGATTGCGGTGAATTTGTTTTTTACATGGATCGTGTTATGAGAAAACGAATTTTATTTTTATTGTTTATAACTTATTTTTTTGAATAAAATGATTTTTTTAATAAAATTAAATTCATTTTTTGAGAAAACGATTTCTTCATTGACGTTCATGAGAAAAAAATTAAACGTCAGAAAAATACACCTAGAACGACCTTATGTGAAAAGGCCAAAAACAACGAGAAAAAAAAAACATAAAAGACGTCATTTTTTTTTCCAAACACATCTAATCTCCATTCGGCTAAAATTAAGGAGATGTGATCAGTTTTTCTTTTTATCAAACGGGGCCTAAGACCTTTCTTTTCTCATTGGACGAAGCAGAACTCGCTGTTAAAATAGTGAAAGGGAGACACTGATGGAGCAAAATCTTACCGTCCACTCTCGACTCTTCACAATCTACAAAAATAAGAGTAGATGGTGTATTTCAATTTTCTTTTCTTTTGAGTTGATGTGTGAAAATTTAAGGATCATACTAAACGCACCCTTTTCAGGTTATTTCGTGACGATTCCTTTTGCGCTTGTTAATAGTTTTTTTTTTTTTTTTTTTTTTTTGGGTTGGGGGGTTTCATTATCCGAAAGATGATGATACAAAAATGATACAAACCGTTGTCAAGACAAAATACCTAGACGACATAACATACCTCTGATAGTGTTTGTATCCTAGAATCCAATGTGTTAGAACTTTGGATTTATTACAAGCAATAATACATGTATATGTATTTGTTCATAAAATGATTGGTATTATTTATCTGATTTTTATAAGATAAAGTCCATGAAAGTGTTGTGCTCTGTAAAAGAACTGCATACGGGCTTATGTATATTATGAGATTCCTATGCACATTAGTACTCTTTCTAAATATTCTTGATCGATGTTTTTTTTATATGAATACGGACCTGGATTAGGGTTGTTGAGAGTAGTGTGTGTTGGGATTCTTTTCTTTATGAAAGGAAGCAGTTGATCTCATAAGGATGAGGTAAAGATTATTTAGAACCAATATATACGTGTTTGTTATTAGACAAGTTCACCGAATGGATCCGATATAAGAATTCCATGTAGAGATTTAATTATGACTATGGATATTCTGAGGTATAGTAATATAGTTATTCCTTTGACTTGAGCTACCAAGTTATCTCATGTAAGGACGATTATGCTTTTAGGATTTTCATATGTTTCCTATTTAAGAATGATGCAAATTATCGTTGGGCATAATAAGAATCATATGGAGATGCTTGAGTGAGTAAGAAAGGATTCATCACCCTATGTATATATAGGGACGATGTTGTAATTGCTTTAGGTAGTGTTGAAATATAAATCCTTGTGCAAGATGGAATGAGTTTTAAAAGAGTTTCAAATAATTTAGCCTCTTCAATGACTAAGTTAGAAACTGAAATATTAGATATGACCGTTATAATCTCTATACTATTATATAAAATTGGAAAATCATGATGAGGGGAATGAATTACATAAGTGAGCTGCATCAAAAAGTTAGTCAAATCATTTGATATTTCTAAACATTTGGTTGATCATGATAAGTTGCTAGCCATCACTCATGATCTATGAGTATAAAAGTTTTCTTAAAGAATAAAGAATAAGCTCAAATATGATCTAAGTTATGAAATCCATTGATTAACATAAATTGATTTTAACACTCATTGCCATTGTGTTTAGGAACCTAATGGGTCCCACACTTAAGAGCAATTAAGTGTATATTAAAATGGGATATCAAATTAGATTTGATCTTACATAATGTTATGTATATGATGATATGAATTGAGACACAAATAAATATAGTTGATCCAACAGTTGATCAATGCAAACGAGTTGTGTTAAACTTGGTGCGCTGAGTATGCACAAATATATATATTTTAATAGATCATTACTGTAATGAGTCTAGTGTGGATATCATGTACACAATTTAAAATATAATAAATATGATTTTATGTGGGTTATGTTTTATATATGAAAATATTATCCCAAGTATCATTTAGCCAAATTAATTCCCAACATGTATCATCCTTTTTTTTTTTAACCCAGAGGTGCCACTTGTTATTTTTTTCTTTCATTATTCTGAAATCAAATCTTACATATCAGTTTTGAAGATTTTGTGTTTTTTCAATTTTCTTTTTTGAATTGTAAATCTCTCACGGGTTTAATAAACTTTTCAATCCAAATTCTTTCGATTATTTTTCTTTTATTTGCATTCAGTGTGTTGTTTCGATGAATTAAAAGCTTTTGATACGCTTGCTTTTTCCTTTTTGATCTCTTACCTTGTTGAGGTCAATTTATGGTCATCGTCATTAGCTCGTCTTAGTTCTTCATCATCCGTCTTTGTGTTTCGTCATTAGTTCGTCATCGTTCGTCAAATGATTGTATTCTTTCCCAATTCATTATTGTCAGTAGTTTGTCATTAGATCATCGTCTTCGTCCGTCGTTGTCATTAGTCCTTCGTCGTGGATTTTAAGATAATCAATTTTAAGAAATTGAATAGTGGATGTAATATTATATTTTGGATAAGTGATCTTTTATTTGATTATGGGGTACTTGCGAATAAAATTAGGGTGGCACCGAATTCTTCTTTTATATATTTGAAATTTGTTTGTTTCAATTGATTGAACGTTTAAAAAAAAGAACGTGTGCCAAAATCTTGTTTTGAGTTATTTAAGTCAATTAACAAGATTTGGTCATTTGAAAAATACGGATAAGTTTGTTATGTTTTGAAAAGGAAGATTTTACTACATAAAATCTTCATCAATTTTCTGCTGAGAGAATACATGAAACACAAAGTCAAACACAGAGTGAAACACACAGACAAGAAAACAAACGTATGTTTAGCACATTAAAATTCATATCAAATACCAAGTTTGATTGGATTAAGTTTCTCTACGATTGTTCACGTGGATCATCATTGTAGGCTAGACAATTGGATAGCTCGTGGTTTGACTTTAACTACAACGAGATTTCATCATGACAATGAACTTTCTCATCACGAGAATATATGTTATATTGTAATTATCTATGATCAATCAATATAGTTATCTATGATCAATCAATGTGATCTTGGATAAAAATTATAAAATTAAAATTTTTTCGTTGGATACGCGCATTATAAATACTCTATGATTTCTAACCACTCCTCTTAAAAGACACGTGTGTCAGCTAGTCGTGAGTAACGTTCCACGACACCCACTAAACTACCTGAGAACTAACCATCCACTATGGGAAAGTACCAGAAAACCAAAACCACCTAGGACAAATGGTGATACATCCCACACACCCCCACAGTAGCCACGTACGGCTAGCATCAAAATGGCCACAAATAGCACAAAATAATCGGCCACAACCTGTCCCCAAAAGAATAAAAACCAAACAGCCCGACAGCAAGAAGGCCATAGCTCGGCCCGAGCGAAACATCATCAGCTCGATCCTGCACAATCTGCTACAACCAGCAAAATACTGGCCAAAACCACTCCAGCAGCCCATTTGCAAAATGACAACGACAGACCAGTTCCATCTTGATGGAAATGAGACAAACGAGTCCAAACAGCGCAGCCAAAGTCCAGCGACAAACGAATCAGTCATGTGCCAGTTCATTCAAAGAAACAGCTCAAAACATCCGATTGCATACAAGACAAGCTTCTCATGAATCAAAACAACGAACCAGCCACGATCCAGCAACATAAACCAGCCACGAAACAACCAGCCACTGTCCAATCACGACACAAGGAAACCAACCATAATCAAATCAGCAAAACTGCATCCCTGCGAGATACCAAACAGTCCCAGGTTCCAGCATCAGTCCACGCCTCCCAAGAACCCAGAACGATCCAAGATCCAGTCCGAACAATCTGAAACGGCATGTTCCAACATCGCAAACAGTCCAGGAAAATAATAAAACATCCCATGCTCAAATATTACAGCAGCACAGTAATAAGAAGTGCCTAGCCTGAAACTTTAAAAACTGAACTAGGCAATCTCCACTTCATTTGGATAAGAACATCGTCAGGATCCCAAGGGATTGTTTGATACTATTGTCAAAATTATGAAAAACAAATCAGTAATAGAAACATAATATCATCAATAAAAACCAAAATCACTTTATAAAATAAAAAAAAGAAAAATTGAATACTACATTCAGATGAATAAAAAATCAGAAACAAAAAACCAATTCTTCTGGATTTCTATTTTCACCTTCCGTTTCATCAATTTCAGGATTAGAAACAGAAAACAAAAACATAATGAGAATCATAATCAGAAACAAATATTCTATTTCATCAATAATGAAATGAAAACAAAAATCAGGAATCAACGACGACATCAAACAACCCTAATGAAGCCATTCCACACACAAACATTGTCCCCCACCACTTTGCCCTTGTTAATTGTTATGGAAAACTTTACATAGTAAGACGCGAAGAGATGTAATTTGAATGAATTAATTTTGGATGCAATAAAACCATAAATATCCTAAACAACGAGTATTTAAAATCCTTGATGAAATATCAAGTTAGATTTTACCCCCAAAATAGTTTTACATACATCTTACCCCTTTTTTGAAGACAAACTAACACTACACCCTATGCTACATTTTCTCATTTTAAAAAACAAAAAACAACCCTTACCTAACATCAATCACATCATCATTTGTCTCACTTCAATCGTTCTCCTCTTCCTCGTTCCAAAATCAAAAAGCAAACAACCAAATCTTCTCCAAATCAATCCTAACCTTGAACAAATTCGTGGGTCATTGTTCTCCGTTATATTGTTAAAATAAAATCGACACATGCCCCAAACGCCCGTATTTGACTCCCTCAACGGTGTGGGGCAGTTCCTATTGCTATAGAAGAGCATGAAGAACGAGTCAATTGCCGAACAATACTCAATTCATTCATAATCGGCGATGATGAGTGGGCAAGCGTGGTGGTGTTTCTGATCAAGGGAAGGACATGATGCTTTACTCATTGGTTGATGCCTCTGTTTTGACTCAAATTCGGTTTCGACGTCGTCGATATTAAGGGTTCTATGAGGAAGTAGTTGAATTCGCCTCCAGTCTAACTCGATTGGCAGGTCCCTCAAACCGGTTCGGATTAGGTAACAACAAGCGGTTCACGTTACGGATGCTTAAGGAGTATAGGAAGGATGTGGCGACGAAGACGAAGCTACATGAAAATCTTGTCATGAATATGTACTCTGAATTATTGTGATATTGTATTGAATTGTTGGCGATGATGTACTGAATTGTTGTGATGATATAATCCTGTTTTTGGTGAAGATGCACTCATGTTTTATGGGCATATATATTGAAAGATTGTCATGATGTACTCATGTTGTTGGTGAACTTGAACTTCTATTTTTTGTATGTGAAGTACTCCTGTTGCGTTATATATACTAAAATATTATCATGACGTACTTCTGTTTTTGTTCTTTTATACTGAAAATGATATGTTTCATGTACTACAATATTGGTTATATGTTATTGCCATATTGATCAATGATTTCGATGCTAAATTATGAAACAAATTTTAAGTTTCATGTACTTCAACATACATTATACGTACAATTATATGGACGAATGATTATAATGATAAATTATTGAACACACTTCCCTTGTAATGATTATTGAAGTAAACTATTAGTAAATGTTTATATGAAATAACAAGTATTAAGTTCATGGATGAGGTTCATTAGAGAACAAGTATTAAGTTCTTATAATCTCACTTTTCATGAGATATGTAGTATCTTTGCATGAAACATGCATCATCATACTTTTGTATTTGGAATCCTCTATGATGTTAGGATCTATATTGAAAGTACTTGAATGGATTTGATGAATTAAAGATTAACAGGTATTCTGTCTCACACTGGATATCAGACTGCAACGATCAAAATGGTAAATACTATGGGGAGAATGGGAGTTACAAAATTCGATAAGGCTTCAGTAGAAGCTCTGGACAGAACAGATGGTCTGAGATAGTGAAATTGGGAGAATCAGAGCAATTGTGATCAAATCAGTTATCAGAGTCATTCACAAATGACTATAAACTATTAGCAACAGATTTGATGGGTTGAATCAGACTTCTGAAAAAATATCTGCACAGATGTTTATCTGCTATTGAAGACTCTGTCAAAGATTAAAGAGGATACGTCATATGACTTTTTGAAAAAGAAACTAGGGGTTGATTGGAGAGTAAGCCTCAAGCCTTGGTCTATATAAGGCGCAAGACTATAGAGAGAAAATACTGGAAGAATTCACTTCTTTTTTTCATATCTACGAATCAAAGCACTCAAAGTTTCTCCCTCTCTCTCCTCGTTAAGAAAATTGTCAAATATTCAATAAGAATCAGTTTTCTTTGGAACGTCATGATGAAGACGATGACTGGTGGAAGTCTTCTTACTCTGTGAGTCTGTTCTTTTTGGTAATCTGTTGAGATTGGTTGTTGGATTTTGCGAGGATCATCTAGTGATAGATTTGTTGAAATCTGATTGTATGTAAATGTTGTTGAGCGATCCTAAAAACTCAATCTATTGAATTGTGATCCAAGGTGACCTAGTGGATGCCCTTCTTGGTTAATACACTTCTAATCAGAGGAAGAGTGGATTAAGTTCAAATCAGTTCGTTAACATTGATTTGATTCTGAACCACTGCAAATTATTTGTTCTTTGTTTTTGTCTTTATCTTCATTGATTCAATCATCTATTCCGATTCATTGATTCAATCATTGTTAACTCACTAGTCTGATCAGAATCAAGATTCTATTAATAAGAATCCTGATTAATCACTGTTTGACTATTGATCTGATAGGTTAGATCATGCATTCCTTTGTTATCTGTTTGACAGAAGAGTTGGATATAAATTCTTGATTGATATCTTTGGATCAGTAATTTGGTTAGTTTAGTTGATAGATTGATCATTATTTATTCGATTATTGAGTTAGACTTCATTGATTGTGATCAGAATTGTGTATCTGATTTGTTTCGCATAGATTACTATTTTCTGCTATATAGTTAGTTTTTAGTTATATAAATTTTTTAAACAGCCTATTCACCCCCCTCTAGTCTATTCATGTTACAATCACGAACTTACATATATATTAATGTTTACTTCCTTTAGTGATAAGTTATACTTAATTAGATAGAGATTAGTACAATACCTAAGAGATAATGTGATCTACCTAAGAGATAATATGATCCACAAAAGAGATATTACATATATTGAAACAGAACTTCATTGTATGATTTGTTTCATTCCCTTGTACTCCATTATATATTCTATGTACTATTTTTTTTAACATCTGTACTGCAGATATATCTTTCTGTACCCTAAACATGAGTGATGTGTACTATATTTTTTAATCGATATACTGCAAATACATATCTATGTACTCATATCAAATAACATTAACCCTAACCCTAAACCCTATGCCCTGAAACCTTAAAAATTACATAAAAGGACGTACAATGTACTTCTCTTGATAATGATTCTATTGAAACCTTAATGCCCTAGATAGGATTGTGCAATTCCTTCAATTGTATAGAAATTGATGTAACAAAACTGAGACGTATTAGTCATAATGTGGTTAGTGTGTTTAGGTTAGAAGTCAAGTAGGTAGTTAGAGTCTAGGTTGGATGCTGGAGAGCGACATCTGGAGATGATGGACATCATGTGACCCATCAGATTCAGACTACAACAAAGGACTTTTGATTAAGCAGCTAAGACATTCATGAGCAACAAAAGAACTTGCAGCTAAGAATCTGGGATTAAGCTTGCAGACAATGACCAACATAGCAAGACATGAAGTGGATCAGATCTGGATGCAGACTGAGGTTACAGCAGGGACTTGGTGAAGACTAAGGTTGCAAGGTGCAGGTTAGGGTTTACAGTACTTGATGTAGACTATAGGTTACAACAAACTGGATTACAGCAGAGATGGTTGCTAGGGTTGGGTCAAAGATCTAGAGTCAGTTAAACGAAGATTTGAGTTAAAACAACAGCATCATAATTTCTGAAGTTAGTGGACTACCAACATTAGAAACAAGATGATGGGGGACACGAGTGGCAAAGTGTCATGTCAAAAATAGTACCATGTTGGGTTCGTTCCTTGAGTCTATAAAAGGGAACCGTTGAAGTCATTGAAGTAAGACTGTTGAATGTGATTAAAAGACAAGCGTGCAAAGCAATCGAAAGTTCAAAGATTACTCAAGAGAGCTAATTCGTAAAAATCACAGTGAAAGGAGTGTCACTAGTCTACAGAAGGACACATCTTGCAGCAGAGCCCTTAGTGTGGATCTATGCAAAGGATATGAGTCCTTCATTTTTTGTACAAGTTAGATAGCTTGTAAAAAAGAGTTTTCTTGTAATCTCAAACAAGAAGATAATGATACTCACCTCTTGCCTTGACTACACTGGTCACCAAGGGAAGACTGGACTAAGCTCTCGATTATCATTTGATAACGAGCGTTTGAACAAGTATAAATATTGTGTCTATTACTTGTCTTTATTGCTTGATATTTAGAACTGTTAGAAATAAATCATCACAGCCAATCACAGCCAAACAGAGATAAACTCAAAGAGTTTGAACTCTCTGGTGCACACTACCAATTATCATCTGTAGACTACTTAGGTAATCTGCATAGAACAGTGTGATAGGAATGTGCAATCCCTCCACTTGTATAGAAATTGATGTAACAAAACTCAAATGTATTAATTATAATGTAGTTAAGTTGTTTAGGCTAGAAGTCAAGTAGGTAGTTGCAGTCTATGTTAGATAGTCTGCATAGAATAGTGTGATAGGAATGTGCAATCCCTCCACTTTTATAGAAATTGATGTAACAAAACTCAAATGTATTAATTGTAATGCAGTTAAGTTGTTTAGGCTAGAAGTTAAGTAGCTAGTTGCAGTCTATGTTAGATGCCGGCATGCAGATGCAAAGGCATAGTACAGACCACCAGATGCAGACTACTACAGAAGACTTTAGATGAACAACTATTGCATTGACAAACAACAAAAGAACTTGAAGGCTTAACGATGAGGGACTGAGCTTGCAAACAAAGACCAACATGACAAGACATGAACTGAATCAGATCTAAGTGCAGACGAGAGTTGCAACAAAGACTGGGTGCAGACTAGGGTTGCAGTATGGGATACAGACTAGGGCTGCGACAGAGACTGAGTGTAGACTAGAAGTTGCAACAGACTGAATTGCAGTAGAGATGGTTGCCAGGATGGGGTCAGAGATTTGAAGTCAGCCAAGTGAAGATTCAAGTTAAAGTAGCAATGACACAAATTCTAAAGATAGTGTACTGCCAGCATTGGAAACGAGATAGAGGGAAACACTAGTGAAAAAAATATCCCTCTAGGAACAGTGCGTTGTCTACAAAGATTCGTTTCTTGAGCCTATAAAAGGGAACCGGTAAAAGCTTACTTGAGTGTTGTTGAACGTGGATTGAAGAACAAAGAGTGAAAAACAATCGAGCTGATTCAAAGATTACTCAAGAAAACCAAATCGTTAAAACAGTTGAAGGTGTTACTAGTCTGCAGAAGAACAGTTCTTGCAGCAAAGTCCAGGATCTGGAGCTGTGCAAAGATCTAGATTCTTTGTCTTTTACACAAGTTAAACAACTTGTAAAAAGGAAGTTTCTTGTAAGCTCAAAACAAGAAGATAGTAACACCTACCTCTTGGGTTGACTACATTGGTCACCAAGAAAAGACTGGACTAAACTTTCGATTATCGTTTGATATCGAGTGTCTGAACCAGTATAAATACTGTGTCCATCTACTGCTTTCATTTCATTGATATTAGAATTGCTTCAGAAAAATTATCACAGCCGAAAACGAGATAAAGACTCAAAGAGTCATAAATCTCAAGTGCAGACTAGACAGCATCATCTGCAAACTATCTGAGTAGTCTGCATACAATATCAGTCTGCACAATATCATTATTCCGCCTAAAAAGACCTTTAAAGTCTTATACAACCTATTTACCCCCCTCTAGGTTGAAACTCGAACCTTATAATTGGTATCATAGACTGACTTTCCAGACTTAACAGTTATTAGAAAGAAAAGGTCATATATTTTACCTGCAAAGAAGTTACTAATAGTTTGTTTGTGTGAAAATAAGCATCAGAAATGGCACCACCAAAGTTTACAAAATGTCCCAACAGTGGAGAACCTCCAACTTGCTTTCTCGACAAGTTCAATCACTGAAAGCTAAGAATACTTGCAAATCTTAACTCAATCGACGAAAGAATGCAAAACATTGTACTAAATGGGCCAAACATTCCAATAATGCCAAATCCAAAGGACTCCACAAGGGAAGTACAACGACCAATATTCCTCTGGACCAGAGAAGACTGAGACCTAGAGATGGTTGGAAGGAAATCTCTCAATCAAATATACAAGTCCCTGGATGACAACATGTTTGAAATTATAGTCCATACCAAGACTGCACATGAAGCATGGGAGGCTCTACTGATGAGAAATGAAGGAACAAATAAGATCAGGGAAAACAAGAAGGACGTATTAATACAACAATACGAATTGAATTCAATGAGATCTGATGAGAACCTGACCACATTCTTTGAAAGATTCAACATTCTCATCAACAATCTCAAAACCTTAGGAAGACTTTTGAAAACAAGGAAGTCAACCTAAAGTTTGTGAGATCACTTGGGAAAATCTGGAATACCAAGACAACTG
>LIEC01011378.1:0-22138 GCA_001925005.1 Drosera capensis
GGTTTGGGGGTATTTAGCTAGAGACAGTAGAAGAGGGGACTGAGTGAGCGGAGGGAGAAAAAAAAGGATAAAGGTTTGACAAGCATGATCGTGTTCCTACTTTATACACTATATTGCCTAGTTTGTGTGGATGCTAAGACTATCATGGGTCGCTATGTAATGTATTAACATAGTCTTTGTGGATGCTAGGGCTATAGCATAACGTTTTTATAAGGACACTATTTTCTTTTGTTTGATGATCTTGGCAATGTTTCAGCTTTAGCTTTCATGGTGGTTGACTTTAGTTAAATCCTTGGGAGTTGGCCATTTGTTTACTTATTGCAACAAAGTTATTTGCTAAATTAGCATGCTATAAAGTTCAGATTATCTATAGGTGTTTTTTTTTAGAAGGGGAGTATATATAGTATATTTGGTTGTATAATCAGTGATAGTTATTCTTCTAGTTATGCGGAGTGCCGCTGGTATTGGCATCAGATTTCAGTTTTGAGTACGAGGGATTATGCATGTGCGGTTGGTTCTTGTGTCAAGTATATGCACTTACCGTGCTTTTCCCCCCTGTTTTCCACTGGTAGTGTTCCCCCATTTGTTATTATCATATATGCGCTTGAAGCCCAAGAAGCCTGGCTCACCGAATCAGAAAATGGAGAACTAGTTTTAGCATACACTGAGTAGGTCTGTTTCTCTGTTTGCTGGATACACAGTTAAGAAAGAAAATTGCGCGTATTGGTAGGTGACTGTAGCTGTGAGACTGCAACCAGAAAGCAAGCTGAGGTAGTGTCTTACCAGAAAAAGAAGGTTAATTTTGTGTCATATAGGCAGCTTTGTTGGCTAACATACTCAATCCAGCTGGGTTTTGATGTTCAGAATTGTAACTTAGTGGGCTTATATTAAACTACACCTAAGTTATATGGACATAAGTAAATCATTTTTTATCTTGTACACCATTCTGAATAGAATCCCCTTAAGTGCATTCCTTGCCTGACTATTCATTTTTGCTTACCAGACAGCAACAGTTTTGGGTATGCAATGGGTTGGTGGAAGGGGGAACATTTTAATGCTTCTGACGTCGATGGTGATGGCCTTCTGAATATTACAGAGTTCAACGAGTAAGCTCTTAATCTCTGGCATTGTGCTTTGATGATAAGATTCTGTGACTAATATATAGGTGTGCTGCTGTTGTTTCAGCTTTCTGCATCCGGCTGACTCGAACAACCCCAAGTTACTGCAGTGGTTGTGCAAGGAGGAAGTTTGGTACTGAACTTTTTGCAGTATTTCTAGCCAGATTCAGATTTCTATATTTGTATTCCTTCATGTTATCTCCTCACCCTATATCTACCAACCGACAAATAAGCATGGTTTGGCATCATTTAGTTCTTGTTTTTGCATAATACATTTTTTTTCTTGACGAGGTGCGCTCTTAAACATGATGTTAATGCAGATCATTGCTTAAAAGAAAAGATTATAAAGAAGTATACTTTGTCATAATCAATTTGTCATTATCTAGTTATTGCTTTCTCTTAATATGTACTACTTAATGCTTTGGTATGATTGCACATCATCTATTGCTTTTTTTATGTTAGACTTGGCTTCCCTCCTGTGATAAAAAGCTTGAACTATCTTAGCTCCTAGATGACCTCATCCCCTCTTTCTCTTGCTGAAATATGGTTGTTATATGGGTCGCTTTTCTGTCTTTCTTCATGTTAGGGAAAGAGACACAGACAAGGATGGGAAGCTTAACTTTAATGAGTTCTTCCATGGGCTGTTTGATTTAGTGAGAAACTACAAAGAAGAAGGCTATGATTCTTCAAGCCATTCAGATAGTTCTGGTGAAGCTCCAGCAAGGAAGTTGTTTTCTGAGCTTGACAAAGATGGCGACGGGTACTTGTCTTGGTTATTCACTCTGGCATTACTTTCTTTCGCTCAGAAACTTCGCCGTTGAACAAATATCAGCATGGTATTTATGTACTAACCTTCGCCTCTTGTCTGCAGGTTCTTGTCAGACACGGAATTATTACCTATAATTGGTATACTTCAGCCGTCGGAGTGGTACTATGCTAAACAACAGGCAGATTACATTATGTCCCAGGTAAACTCATTTTTGTGCGATTATCTTGGAATATTTGATTTCCGTACAATGTCTAATATGAGTGGCGACTCTTTTTATTGATCCCATTCTAGTAGGGAGTTATGTGGCTTTTGATGCTTAGGGGGCATGGATGTTTGTGGTGATATAGATCAAGA
Organism: Drosera capensis; assembly: GCA_001925005.1. Lineage (NCBI taxonomy): Eukaryota > Viridiplantae > Streptophyta > Magnoliopsida > Caryophyllales > Droseraceae > Drosera > Drosera capensis. Next base: position 2,242 of record LIEC01011378.1, read on the forward strand.
TCCGTTTATTTATTTATTTATTTTTTGTGTTGCTGGGGAGAGTGTTTGTAGTGGTTTAGGTTTTCTATTGGAGGTTAAGTTTTCGGCTGGACCATGATTTATGATGTAAGTTGCACAAGGAATTCAAGTGGGGACAAGGATAGGAGGCTGTGGGTAGTTTGGCAAGAAAATCTGTAAGCATCGGAGTCATAGCTGTGTATTTAGATGTAACTTGAACAACATTGATGGCAGCTTTGAGTGGCTTTCTTTGGCCTTTGGGAAGCAATTTGTGACCATTTCCTCTCCTTCTTGTGCTGTTATACTGAAAGTTGATATCTAAACAATCGAAAGTGACGCTTCACAAGATAGTAATTTCTTAGAACGATTTATCATCTTATCCTTTGTATCATGGTGGCGTTATCTTCATTAATAAGCTGTTAGCTGAGGGTCGAATTTTAACGTATGCAAATTGAGCTGTAGAAGATCAAAACTAGCGATTAAGGGGTACTCATTCTTTCTTTTTGTCTTCATGATGAGTGATCAATGAATGTATTCAAAATAGGGTGTGTTTTAGTGGTGCCACTTTCTACCTCCTATTAAGACAGGACATCACAGGATAACGGGAGAATGAAAGTTGGGCAAACTTTTGCGAGTTGAAATATATAAAATGCTGTCTGCACCTATTTTTAGATTGGTGAACTAACAGGTGTGAATCCTTGCTCATTTCAGGCTGATATAGATAAAGATGGGTATCTGTCTCTGGAGGAGATGATTGAAAACCCATACGTATTTTACAGCGCTATCTTCAGTGATGAAGAAGACTATGAGTACCATGATGAGTTGCGTTGATCTCCTCTTAGGTATGCCATTAACCTCGGCCCTCTATCTACAAAAATCCTCGGATCATTTCTTTACTCATTAGCAAGCCAGAACTAGTATTCGTCAGATTTAATTTTCAGGACGTGTTTAGAAAAGAGTAGATGATCAAAGATGATGGAAGTACTACGCCAAATCTGCACTCAACAAAGGTTCACATGTGCTTTGCCAACTCAGGGTTCGTGTTCACTGTTCAGTGGGCGATCTGTCAATATGTTCTTTTTAACTGGAACTGGAAGTCAGTTTCGATTTGCTTGTCGGAATGTTTTATTCATAGTTTTTACGGTTTGTTTTATTGTTTTCCGTCATTTGGTTGTTCATAGCTCTACTACAGGAAGGGGAGGACTGACTTCACACGAACAACAGTTGTGGTTAGGTCTTAGTTGTGGCTATTTATTCGTTAATTCTTTGGATACTACGATGTTAATTGAAGAGCATCTTGCTTCCTTAATTTTTTCAGTCAGTTCGCTAATCACTTCCTCCGAAGATCTCATGTGTCCTAGTTTTTTCCTGTTCTTTTCATCACTCTTTCACTCGAGGATCGATTAGCAATTTGCTTGTCCAATTGATGATCAGAGATAAAAAGAGGGCCGATGATTAGCAATTTGAGTTGGAGATATCAGTTGTAAATCGCTCTAATAAGCAAAGAGGTCCAAGCGTCGCATGAAAGCTTCCACCGAATTGTCATCATTCCTTGGGGTTTTTAAGGGAAACAACTTATACTTCTCTAAAAGATTTCTTTGGAAGGAAGACCTTTGATTCATTCGATGGCCTACAAATTGAAGAAAACCAAGTTAAGCAGTTGAAATCGATGAACCCATGCCTCTCAAATCATTTGAAACTTCTAAAAATCGATCCCCTAAATTCTTCATTTAAGGTTTTATCGGATGAAATAAGATGAAGGATACGTTCAAAACAACTTATATTTCACTTATATATTAAAGGTTGATCTCATATGCAAAATTAAGACCTTATAAAACGAGCAAGTAACGCTCTAGGCACTTGTTTTTGCGCAACTAGCTATATATGCTGAGTATTTATATTTAGCAAATGATGAGTCGGTACAAGCTCTATCTACGATGAACACAGTCACAAGTCAGTCCACTTATCTGTAGTCATCATGGGAAACAAAACCTAACAGTAGAGATCTAAAACAAGCACTAGATGTGCTATGTCCATATCAATCTCATATCTTGAGATTCATTTAACCATGACCTCTACTTACAACACCCAAACAGATATTTTTGCTTAATACATCATATTATGTTATGATCCCAGAGTCAATCTGTCTCTCTCTCTCCATCTCTCTTTTGTTTACCCTACTGTGCTTCTTCTCCAACACTTGCCCTTCCATGATTGCCCTCTCATAGATCCGCCATGGATTCCCATTTCTAGCACAACCCAAATCCCCAAAACTCAATCTTGACACAACCCATTTGTGCAAAACACACAATTATACCCTACCCAGATGAAGCCAGACGATGACGACGAGCACAAAGACACCCAAAACCCTAATTCTTGGAGCAGGGAGCAGGATAAGGCGTTTGAGAACGCGATTGCGAAGTACCCAGATGAGGAGGGGGAGGAAAAGTGGGAGAAGATAGCGGGTGAGGTTGAGGGGAAGACAGTGGAGGAAGTGAAGAGGCATTATGAGTTACTTGTTGAGGATTTGGAATCGATTGAGAGCGGGTGTGTGCCGATCCCGAGTTATGTTGAGGGTTGTGGTGGTGCTGGTGAAAAGGAGGATGGGGTGGTTGGGAAGAAGAGTGGGGGTGGGGATGGTGGTGGTGGGAAGGGGTCGAAGTCGGAGCAGGAGAGGCGGAAGGGGATCGCGTGGACGGAGGAGGAGCACAGGTGGGATTTGGTTGTGTTGGTGTTTGGATGATGCCTTTGCCCTAATTGGTTTGGATGATTGGTGATTGCTTGATTGATTGTGATATGGTTTGAGTTTTAGTTAGTTAGAATTCATGGAAGTGGAGCTATGCTTTGGTATTATATGAGTTGTTAACAGGTTGCGAAATTGGGAATTCGAGTGTTTTTCAAGACTGGGATTTGGGTATAGATCTGCTGCTTTAATAGGACACTAGTGGGATGTTTTGTGTTCTACTGGTGTCTGTATTTAAGTTATAGGGATTTGAATAGAGGCGCGTTACTTTTTTGCCTCCGAATATTATTTCGGTGCAGGTATGACATGAGGGCATGGATCATGGATAGATCTTGTCATAGTTTATTGGGAATGTCCGTGGGAAAATGAACGCAACAGTAACACTTGGTAATGTTGAATGGCGTATTTGAAATTGTCGGAATGTCATAGCATAAAATGAATGCAACAGTACACTTGGTAATTGAGTTGTCGGGATGTCCTAATATATCATATGTCTCTCATGCATAGTCCTGATGTTTCCTTATAATATCTCGGGAGATAAAGAAATCTGTTGCTATTTGTCATACGGTCATACGTTTGTCTCCGTGCATTTAATCATTCTCCCTACTTGTTTGTGGTGTTCTGTTATTGTGTGATTTTGCTAAGAGGTATTCCCTACTCTTGCAGTGCTCATCATTTCTTTAGTTGATACAAGGTTCATATTAGTTGATATAGAATTTATCTGCTACCACAAATAGATTATTAGCTTAGTGGTTAGAGTTAGTCAATTATGTTAATCTTCTCAGCGTCTTGGCTAAGGTATGTTTCTCTGCTGGTTTCATTTCTTAGTGTGCATAGCCATTAAAAATCCAATCTTTTGCCTGTTCCAATGAGTTTTTTTCCCTTAGTCAACTTTACCTAGGACGACGTAGCTTCGTATGGTATCACTTCTCTGTTTTTTCACGAACTGATACCATATGAAGCTACAACATCCCCTTGTTTTGGACATGTGTTGATTTCCGGTGAATTAAACATTTTCTCCCCTCTCTCTAGAAACCACAGCCTCTCTCTCTTAAAAACCCTAGCATCTGCTCTGTTTTGTTACCCTGCTGCCGAAGTTGGAGGACAAAACCGCTTCACCTGAAGGCAGCAATCCAGCTCTTTGTTCGCTGGTGTAAGCCAACTTGAGCTAATATTACCATTCTATCTGCAACTATTTCCAAAATTTCCCGCGCTGCTAGCTTTCATGATGTGTATCCTCTGCAGCCACTTTCTTGTAGTATGGCTAGCCTAGGAATCATCTCACCTTTTCTTGAAACTGTGCTAGCCTATTTGGGATCGCCTCACCTCTTCTTGAAACTGTGCTATTTGTTACATGGAATCCTCAAAGTGGTATTCCTAAAATCACTTTATTTAAATAAATGGGCGGTCGATTTACCATACCATCCACATTGCTGTAGAATATCATTAAAAAAAGTTGAAATGCGGCGTGAAACTCTTCTATGGCTCTATGCTACAGAAGAACCATCTCAGGAAGCACTAGATTTTGTTTTTCCCACTTTCCATTAAGTTTACCATTGACTTAGTCATTGAGTTTCATTTTCTCCGTATGATTTTGACCACCTTCAGTTGTACTAAGATCATGAATGATTGACAAGAATCCAATATTTTTTAAGTGCTTAATTCTCAAGATTGCTTGCCTTCTTTGCTTCTTACCCTTTCTTCAATTCTAATTCCTTGACGACACTACTCGTCCTTCCAGTCTCCTCTTATAATCCTTATCTCCTCTTCAGATCCCTCCCTTGCTACCTAGCGATCATGATGTTTGTTGGTTTCAGTCTCCCATTACTCACATATCATTAGTGATCATTTCATCGGTGCCGTTTCTCATATTAAGCTTGCTTTCATGTTTTTACATTCATTCGTCAAATATTGAAAATCCAGTGTACTGTCTGCGGCAAGCTCCTCCCTCTATTTGACCGTATCTCATTTCATATATCAAAGGCCCCTCGCTTGTAAAAGATGCATTTTACCTTATAAGCCCTCTTGTAATTAGCTCATTCTTCATTAAGTAAATAGAGATGGCTTAAAGTTGGTTCTCTTTCAATGCAGTTGCTGTAGGGAAAAGCTTATCATATGCATCCCTTCCTATCATGGATACATGCATCCCTTCCTATCATGGATACATGCATCTGATACCATCATTGCTTAAATGCAGGCATGGAGTTTCTCTTTGAAATAGTATTATATCATCCTTATAATGGTTGAATGTGATATGGAAGTTTTTTTCCCTCTAAAAACATCCTAAAAACAACCTCAAATCACTTAAAGCTCTACATGCCTGACGCATAGCTATGTTCTCCAAGTTAATAGTTTCTCACTCATCCATCATCTTTATCTCCTGAAGCCGCCTCTAAATTGTCATCCGGTCCAATTGTCTTTCTAGTTCTTATCTGCAGTAATGCTTTACTTCTCTTCTCTCGACTGCTCAAATTCTCTTTTATTTCATTTCTCTCTCCAACAACTCGAGCTTAGAATGATGACCATCAAAGACAAGAAGAATTGGATTTTATTGCGGGTTACCAGGCTACCTTGTTTAGTTGTCTCTGAGGCTGGGTGCAGATCACATAGTATCATACCTGCCAGTTTGCTTCTCTTTTCCTCGTTTTCTTGAAAAATATCATGGATTCTGGCATATTGTTTTCTGACTTCTTCCGTCAGTTCTCAATAAGAATTCTGGTAATTGTGAAAAGACTATGACTAACTTCTAGTAAGCCTTTGTTGTTGGTCTTGATGCTTTAGAAAAAAAGAAACAAAAGAACCTTATGGTTGATTATCGGCTGTGGATCTCTTTTTTTGGGAATGTAATTGTTTTGAGTGATCTAGACAGCTATAAAGATGTAAGCAATTCATTGTTGACTTCATCTTTCTAATCTGATAACGCTGACAAGATGTCTCAGTTGCAATATTTCAGCACTGGACTATTCCTCTACTGTATTAAGTTTCTTTAAGCTTTTATCTGTTAAAGGTATGTATATTAAAGTTGATTGTGATTTTCGGTTGCCACTATTTTGAGAGGGTAACTATATTTTGCAAAGTTAGGCATCTATTGCCGACTCCTGCTGGACTTTATCTGGATTTTAGGTAAGAACAGGATGGATGTGCTCACGTATTTCTTGATGGATTAGTTATTACCCTCTAGAGCAGCCCTTATAAGGCATAAACGTTGCACATTAAACTGTGGTGTGTGTTATATGTTTTCCTGTGAGTGGTCTTCGTATATCTTATTTGGTATACGGATTTGCTGCCTAACCCTGCACTTATAGTCATCTAAATAATAGTGTTCTAGAAAATGCTGTCGGCGGTTTCAATAGTGATTGCTTGTTTATGGCTTCTCATGAATTACTTATGTTTCTGTAACATAGTTTAGGATCCAAAGAACTGACAGATGACTCTTTGTGCTTGCTTGTATTCCTGTTCTGATTACTGTTTCTCTCTCGTGAGCTTGTGAAGCTCCAATATATGTCCTGGATTCAGAATCTGAAAAACCGCCGGGTAGAGATGAGACATGGTTAGGGACCTTATGGAATCTGAATATCATGTCTTGTGGCTTGTCAACACTTCACCTTGCTAATTTATACTGCCGTTTCATTAAAATCTTGAGGAGTTCATAGTCGATACATATATAAAGTTCTTGGACTGTTTGATAGGCATGTGCTGAATTCCTAGGGATCAGCGGGTTGGGCCTTATGGTTTGTTCCTTAGTTGTCTTGTCACTTCTCAGTTCTCATTACTCAAACTGTCCGTGAAACCCAGTCAAAGTGGTTGATCTTAGTTTTTTTCACGCACATTGATGTCTTTTTCGATGTGAAACTATATGCAGTTTGTGCCATGTCTATCAAGATCCTCCCTTCTTTGAGGTTGATTTACTTTGATGGTTTTGCTTCTTACTGGCTTATTCATTGTGGAACAGGCTATTTCTTCTCGGGTTGGATAAATATGGCAAAGGTGATTGGCGAAGTATATCAAGAAACTTCGTCGTGACAAGAACGCCCACACAGGTAGCAAGCCATGCACAGAAGTATTTCATACGGCTAGACTCGAAGAACAAAGACAGAAGACGGTCAAGCATCCACGACATAACCACCGTCAATGACGGTGATGTTGCAGCAACCCAGGGTCCAATCACCGGTCAGAACAACAGTGCAACAGCAGCGGCTCCAGCGAGTAGCAAACCGAGAAAGCAACCTCCTCAACCACCACCAGCAGGCACCGTCATTGGAACTCCGACCATGGGACAGCCTATTAAAGGACCACTAGTTTCAGCCGTCGGCACCCCAGTCAATATTGCACCGCCACACCTGGCTTATGGCATGAGGGCACCGGTTCCTGGAACCATGGTCCCTGGTGCTCCTGTGAGCATGGCTCCAATGCCTTACCCTATCCCCCATACCGCCGTTCACAGGTGACTCGCAAGAGTCCTATGTAGACAGAAACATCGGAATGACCTCCTACATTGGGCTCAAGCTGTAATAAGAACCTGGTCATGTAGAATGGGCGTGCCTCTGGAGCTCTTCAATGTGTGAGTCGTCTTTTGTCTGAGGAAACAGTTGTAATAAGGCACAAAAAAGCCGAGATCCTTAGTTTTGTAGGAATAGACTGCTATTTAAGTGGCTGTTGTTGTCATTGGGATTTTGCGGGATCTAATCATCGGGGAAACGATTGTATCCTTGTTTGGTGTAAGAGTAACTATACTGTGTAATGCTTAGAACAGTCAGGTTAGATCACCTACAGGAGAATCTCTCCTTTGCTCGCATCTGTAAATGGCTCGCAACTGTTCCTGTGATCTTCTGATTCCTAATGGTACCATCACTTAGAAGTCGTCGATTGTCGTTGATGGAGGTCCATCAACTGAGCCTGTGTTTGAGATTCGAGTTGTGATTTGTGGTCTTGCAGGATGTTGTTCGTCCTCCTGGTGTATGTTTGCGTACACAAGTTTTGGTAGGTTTAGATTGCAAAGTTCGACAAGAATGCACAACGTCATACCGTTATCTTTCCTTAACAAGATAGACAACACCTAATTATCCTTTTTTCATTAGTCAAATAATCACTCATAAGGTTACATGGATGTCACATGGAGTCAGGCAAAGGTTTATAGCTCTTGGAGAGGCAAACCACAAAATGGTAGATGAGTTAACATCCTTGTCATGGTTAGCATCATAAATTTAGAAACCAACAGTGCCAGCTCAAAAGGATACACTGCTTATACAACATGGTCTCATATTTGCCCCCACCAGTCTATTTTTTGTAGTGCAATAACATCATCATAAAGTGGCAACTGTTCTTTCCACTTCAATTGAGTGAATCCTCGAAGGAACTTGTGTGCTTTCAGAAGAAAGATGCAACTAGATAAGACGATGATGGTCACGCTTGCGCGAGTTATTGGGCAATTTTCATCGGCTTTATTCTTGAAGATTATTACTAGGTCCGATGCTGGGAACCGATACACCAGCTAAAACAACTACGCCAAGTTTCAGCCGAACGCCCGTGACATGACCCCGTAAGCATTTGTCGCGACATCGTCTTCTCCTCACGAGGACTACGGTTCTTTCAGACGTGAAGTATGAGTGGCATCCACCACCACCATCGAGCACCAGCATGACTCACTAGTTCTGTAGTTCAAGCTCAGAGAACGAGCATTCCTTCTCTTGCTCTTGTTATGATCCCAAAGGTTAAACTTTTAGCCAATGGTGACTACTTTGCAAAAAGGAAGAGAAATCAAAATCTTTTTCTCCCACAAATGAAAGCAAGAAAAAAAGATAAGGGACCAGACATGATCATGTTATCAGTCACTAGAAATTGACTCTCAGCCTCATCAATCTGACTCATACTAGTATTATCTTTAAAGTTCAACCAACCACTTTTCCCTCTCAAAAGTCTCTTTTCATCATCTATATAACAAACCACATCTCCCTAACCCTTTCACTCCTCTCCCTCCATTTTCTCCTACATATAGCCCAAATAATCAACCACAACCAGGATCACATAAACATGAAGAGGTCGGCGTTGGCGATCGAGGACACACCTTTGGCGGCAGTGAACCATCAGCAACTGCAAAGGACGCCGAAGAGGCTGCACCAAACCGCGGCTCAGTTGCAGCACGGGAAGTCATTCTGGATGCAGTTTGCGCTGCTGAGATTAGGACCGAAGATAACGGAGACTGTCCGCGGAAAACTGAGCCTAGGGGTGAGGATATTGCAGTACGGCGGAGTGGAGAAGATATTTAGGAGGGTGTTTTGTGTGAGAGAAGGGGAAGTGCTGTTTAAGGCTTCTCAGTGTAACTTGTTTACCACGGCCGGGCCGATTGCTGGTTTGATTTTTGTATCGACTGATAGGGTCGCATTCTGCAGTGATAGAAGCATCAAGTTCTCTTCTGCTACTACAGGAGATTCTATCAGGTTTCAATATAAGGTAACTCCAAAGTCTAACAAGTTCACAAAGAGCATGCTTTGCTGAGCATATAAGTCGATGAAACTGACTCGTACATAAGTGTGTTCCTAAAACAGACCCTTAAATGTGATTTCTGATCTCTATGTTTGTCTGACTCTAACACGACATGCAATCCGACAGGTAATGATTCCTCTGAGGAAGATCACGAGGGCAAACCAAAGCGAGAACGTAAAAAAACCAACACAGAAGTACCTACAGCTTGTTACAACAGACGACTACGAGTTCTGGTTCACCAGCATTCCGAATTATAAGAAGACATTCAAATGCCTGCAGCAAGCAATCTTTCAAGCTTCATAAAACCCTCTCTTCTAAAATTTCTTAGATCAAGAAAGAAAGAAAGGGGGTTTCCTGTTTCTAAAATTTCTTAAATGGTAGCTTTCTCTGAGGTAGATTTATTCACTCTATCTGCCGATTTCATGTATAAAATCTCTCCTTCTTCTCTTTACAGTATAATATGGAGGAACGAAGTTCTTCCAATCATTTATACTGTGAACTGTGTAGAAGTCTCACTTTGTAACATAATGCTAGCAAGCAATCAGATGACTTGCGAGAATTTTAAGCTAATAACCCATGGTGTGTGCTTCTATCCTTGGAGAGTATCCGCATCCTGTATATATATCAGCTTCTTGCATGAGAATGCTATTGCTAACTGCAAGGAAGCAGAAGAGTGCGCACAAGCACGCGAAAGAAGAGGGGGGGGGGGTTTCCATAAGGGAAAGGGAGTATAACCAAACCCTGAGAACTGAAAACACAGATTCAAGCTTTTACAGGGACCAGTAGACAAGATCAAACAAAACAAAGAAGGTGATCATAACTAAAAATCAACTGTCGGTTCCATATTCGGTCATAGCTTCCAAAAGAAACCAAAATCGAGCATACCAAATTCGGGCAAGACAATATCCCGACAAATCAAAATGGTTTTGGTTTTCCACTCAAGAACTTCTTTCCCAGTTTAGTTCCACTAGAATCTAACAAGCCATCTGAGCCTCCAACGTTGAAAAAGTTGGGATTCCTGATGCTTGGTAAGAACATTGATATGATCTATTGATCTCAACCAAATAAAAAAAAAAAGGTGAGGAAGAAAAGAATAAAGAAAGAAAAAAGATGCGGGTGTATCGACCATTAAGAAAGGAAAAACCTGCAGGTGCAGGGTATGTATCATAACATATAAACATGACATCAAAACAAATATGACGTAAGATTACGATTTTGAATCCTTAAATTCCTTCATTTATTTAACACCTGGTGTCTAATAAAAAAAATAAAAAATCAACTCACAGTCCGGTACCATAGAATCTATCTTCAATACAACCATATAGGACAGCTTTGAGCATCCACCGAAGAGGTCTCTTTTTTGTATACCTTTTGCCTTTCAAATTTCCTTTTATCAAATTCATTTCTTTTTACAGGTTGGGGCATGGGAAAGGCATACGCCAAAGGCCACCGACTAAAGATACAAGGCAACTCATCATCATTGTTAGAATCCACATTATTATCACTGTACAAGGCAATCTGTAACACAATATGTGCAAAAACATATGATACTCTGTTTTTTTTTTTTTTCAAGGAAAACTAAAGGCATCTAGGTAGACTACTTAACTAAACTTTGTTCATGTAAATATTGATACACACAAGTGAAACACATGGAGGTAAGACCTTAAGTCTAACCTCCAGCTGCTATCTTGCTTGAGGTAGCCAATTCACGAATATGATGACCAAAATGATTCACAACAACCCAGTGAAGGTAACTTTACATTGTTCTGGGAAGTGTTATTTTTCCGCCTACTAGTACTTGAAAGCGGAGCAACGGCATGAGATTCTTTGCTGCGAACTGTGCAAAAGTTCAGGTAGTCACTGATGTGCAGATTTCTTGCCAAAAGTTCAAGCAATTCACTTGAAAGATTGCCAAACTCAAACTGACGAGTCCCACATTATAGTTGCATATTCATCTACTGCGGTCTAAGCACTACATTTTGATCTTCAACTCGTAACTTTTCCAACATAAGCACAAGATTTTCCTCTTTTTGACCTCGAGGTTGTTGAGTCAACCTGTCACAAACAATAATTTGAATGAATGAGAATAACATGGTAAAGACTTAAACTATGGCATCACCTTCACATAAAAAAAAACTATCTTTAAAGAGTTTTTAAATAACTTAAAACGCTTCAAAACACATCAAATGACTTAAAACATTATAAAACAGTCTCAAATCTCTTCAAAACATAAGAATTTCTCTGAAAAAATCCTTAAAATTACTCTAAAAATCTCAAAAACCACATTAAAAGACTTGCAATACCAACAAATAACCTCAAATATTGTCAAAACAGAAAAATGTCATCACTTGAGAAGAACTTATCACGAGGGACTTTACAATGCTTCATAAAAATAACCCATAAATCATCTTGAGTCAGCTTGTCGTGAACACAATTAAACTATCAATGGCACGTATGCATATTAGACACCAACTGGGAAAGTATAGTTTTCACTTCGCCTCATATGAGAGCAATGTGACTGGAGAAACTTCTAATCCCCAGCCTGATATGCGGCATCACCTATAGGTTTGCGGTTCCATAACGCTCGTAAAGCCATTGATCTGTCAAGACGCATACTAATGAATGAATGTTTCTTATGTTTATGATCCTGTTTGGTGTGTTTTAATGGTTTGTTTCTTTCTTATATAATTGTAATGGTTTGTTAGTTGATATTTGTTTTCTAAATTCTCTAAGGATTAAGAGATATCTTGTTAATGATTTGTTTGATACTAAATTTAAGAGTTTATAGTTTGTATGTCGATGAGCATGTTAGGTGTGGTTTATATATTTGATTTTTTAAATATTATCATAATAATTTGTTTATTGATATCTTATTTTCTATCTTCTCAACGCCTTGTAGAAATTTTATTGATGGTTTGTTTGTTATTAAATTTAAGAGTTTATGGTTTGTAGTTTGATGTTTTTTTTTCTTGTGTGTCTCAATCGTTTGTTTGTTTCTTGAAATAATCATAATTGTTTGGTTGTTAATATCTCATTTCTACATTTTCACAACATGCAGATATTTGTTTGTTACTAAATTTAAGAGTGTATGGTATGTAAGTTGATGATCTTGTTTGGTGTGTCTGTTTGTTTTTTAAAATAATCGTAATGATTTGTTTTGTGATATCTTATTTTCTATATTTTCAACCACCTATAGAATTCTGGTTGATTATTTGTTTGTTTCTAAATTTAAAAGTTTATGATTTGTAGGTTGAAGATGATGTGTTTAATTGTTTGATATTTCTAAATTTAAAAGTTCATTGTGTTCAGAAAAAACGAGAATTCCCAAAAACTACACTTTAAAGTTTTCAAGCCACCATCACCGTACTCCTCTCTCTCTCTCCACCTCTTTCTTTCTCCCCCTCCCCTTCTCTCTCCATCCTCTCCACATCTCTATCTCAAGTTTTCAAGTTTTCTTGAAACCAATCATCATCACAATCATTCTCACAATTCTTGAGCAGCAAAGATGAAAAAATAGAGCAACTCGAAGACGTCTATAATGTGTTCGATGAAATTCCACAATAAAATAGGACGTCACTTCAGAGAGAAGCAAGACGCCATGTTATGAAACAACATGACAGAAATCAAATATAAAAAAAAACGTGTTTTGATTTCTTTACATGATAAAAAAAGTCAGACACACAGTTTACATAACACATTGCGTCTGTGTTAACATACAAAAATAAAATAGATATTGAGATCAAATTTGAGAATATCACAAAATATATATATAACATTCATATTTATTAATGTGTCATAATTTATATAAGATGAAAATGACAAATTTTTTTTTTGATGTATTGCATTTCGATGATTTTGTATTGTAGGTTTCTAAGAGCATAATACAAAACTACCTCATTTCAAACGACGCGTCAGGACAAAACAAAACTATACAACAGTTCAAATCCAACACATCCAAGAACCAAAACGAAAAATCACAAACAATCAACAAAAACAAAAAATTATAATATGATATCAATAAAATTGAAAACACTATTACATAGTATCCAACATAAACTTTTTCTTTAAAAAAAACAAACACTGACGCAGTGCGCCTGAGATATGAAACAGTACGTCTGTTATTTTTTAAAAAAGCATAATAAATCCCAAAAATCAATCAAACCCAACCCTAAAATTAAGTTACTCTAACCCAAACAAGTAGATTAAGTCTTCTATCACTGAAAACGATCAAGAAATAATGATTTTGTATTTAAGGTTTTTAAAACGGTCGAAACTGAATTTTAGATGAAAATGGAATATTTGAAATGTTTAGTGGATGGAAATCAATTGATTTTTGTATCTAAAATCAAATAAGAGTGATTATAAACAAATTAAATGAGTTTTTGTTGAAATTGGATGAGTTTTTTTTTTATGGGGAGAGGCGGTTTGTTTTGGGAAAAACTCAAATGAACTTATAATTTCTGATAAAGTCCGGTTTGGTGATCGGAGGTGAGTGATGTGGTGATGATGGAGGCATGGTGACGGTGGTGGTGGTGGTGCGATAGACAGATTGAAGAAGTTTGGAGAGAAAGATAAGAGTTGTATGAAATGTGAATTATTTTAGGGATTATATAATTTGAGAATTATTTTATAAAACATGTATTTTTGAGCAATTTTTTGTATTTTTTTTAAAAAGTTGATTTAAAGAAGGTAAATAATCTTTTCAAAGTAAGGAAATAATAACTCAAATAACAATTTATGTTTCATTTTAAAACTTTCTCAATCCTTTCTCGCTCTTTTAGATCTCATCTTGACAACATAAAGATAGGTGGAGTTGCTCTAAAAATCCATAAGTATCATAGATGTCAATCAAGTTGCCTAAAATTGAAAATGGCAACCCGATAAAGATGATGGAGTTGCTCTAAGGATCCGTTGTTTTGCTCCATGTAGATGGGTTTTGAACGTCCATATCTTTCTAAAATGGGGGTTTTCACGTATAAAAAAAGAGAAACATCAACATTGATTGATAACAAAGTATGTTATTCTTTCGAGAGCTTTTTATGATTCAACTAATGGCAATGTTGATGACAAAATGTAATTAGTATGAATATGCATAAACCTTTTATTAAATAATCAAATATTTGAAGTAGATGATAGCAAATCACCCAAAAAAAACCATCCTAAAACACACTTTTTGAAAAATATATATACGCGATTTTTTTTTCGTAAACATATAATTTGTTTCACACTCTCTGTCTATTAACCCAACCCCACCCCCCGGCTCTGCCCCTCGCATATATTGGGTATCCCTTGGGTCCCCTACGATATGTCATTCTATATCAAGATTCCAATGTGTATAAATATACATCACATAAGTTTTTTCTCTCTTTACACGACGAGGTATTTTGGGTATTGATTTCTCATTCGTTTGAAATCGGTTTTGAGAATTTTAACGTATTACGATCATCTACTTGAAACATAATATCCAATGAATCCAAAATCATCTCAATCCGATGATCGAAATTAGCTCAAAATTATGATCAAATTTGACCGATTTCCAACCAATATAAGGGTGTTGTAGCTTATATCGACTAATGAAGTGTATCGTTGTTCACCATAGGATTAAACAGTTAGTTGCAATAGTTAACTGTTAGGATCTAGTGTAGTGATATCGATATAAATAGGGCAATATCCAATTGTAATACTTGTTGATTTCTCTAGAATTGATACTCTTCCATTCTCCGTTTCTGTTGCAACTTCTTCTCCCTCATCTCTATCATCGCCATTGATGACATCGGAGCTCACAACCCAACTGCCATTGTGGCGGTTGTGCGACACATGTTCATCAGCTAATCGGGATATATCAGACCGGTAACTTTTGTAGTTGATCAGCAAACAGAGTTCTCCGTTTCTGTTGCAACTTCTTCTCCCTCATCTCTATCATCGCCATTGATGACATCGGAGCTCACAGCCCAACTGCCATTGTGGCGGTTGTGCGACACATGTTCATCAGCTAATCGGGATATATCAGACTGATAACTATTGTAGTTGATCAGCAAACAGAGTGAATCCCATATGAAATCGATCATATTATTCTTCCAGAGCCCCTTATCCATATTGACATCGGAAAAAAGACGGTTATTTGGTATCTTGAGTTCAAAATGTCATCCATCTGTCTTCTAACATTGAACATCCAAGGAAATTGATTGCTTGAGCATGCCGAGCAACCAACGAATTGGCAACAGCAACCTAACAAAGGTAGTTTAACACCAGAAAAAGAGTTCCAGAAGATGCAGAATCAGAACCAGATTACAATACGAAAAAAAGAAAAAATGAAGTGCTATACATATTCTCCTTCATGTTTTGGATCGTATCCTACATTCCGATCCGTTATGATTCGATATTCATCGTCGATGATGGTTACAATAAGTTCACTGATTCCAAGTAGCTAGCGAACAGCGATATAAGCAACATCCTTTCCAGGAACAGATCTTAAACCAGAAACAATGAGAAGAACATGTATTTTTGCTTTTACTTTCTATTGCTTGTTTATTACACACAAACAATCATTCACCACAAAATGGAAACAATCCACTTACATACAGCAAAACAAACACATTATTACTCACAATGCTTATCAAATTCTGCTACACAAATGACCTGGAAAAAACAAAATCTCAAAGACACCCTCAAGGACCTAATAATGATAGACAAATGAATAAACCCTCCAACAAAAAGCTAACCAATTTCTTCTCCATCAAGCTTCTCCTTTGATATTATGATCATCACACAGACACCACAAAGATTGATAGAATGGAGTGGAAGACAGAGAGACACAACAGAGTGTGTTTTGGGTTGATCTCAACGACAACAGAATCTCACAAACAATGAGCATCCTTCGCATGATAATGAAGAGTCCTTTCCAAGATGATCAATTCCCAATTTCATCATTTCAGCACTGATCTTCGACCATCGCGTTCGACGGATCTTGCCCGATTGCCCGAAATCCTATCAGATAGTGAACGCAGCGCCCATAAGGTCCCTCGACACTATGATTTGCAGAGTAGACAACAACTTGTTCATGTCCAATCCTTAAACCCTACACCTTGATCAAGAACAGAACCATTGAGCACAAACTCATACCATTCGAATCATCGGACCCATATCAAATTCTTACGAATCCGACACTCACTCATCCTACGGACCCGAAACAAACCCTAACCCACACACACCCCCGAATCCCCGACCACTCAAAACCCTATTCTCGAAACAATCCCTAAACAAAGAACAACACCCAATTACACGAACACAATACCTACATTCACCACACACGACACCACAAAACACAACAGTCAATCAACCTCGACTCCACCAATTCTCCAACATCGTAACCAAATTCACTCAACGCTGATCATCATCGTCCCTCCTGCCATTCCCCAACAACCCGGACCCGCCCGGCCCCGACGACGATAACGACGACAACAGATTCAAATGCCCCTGAGGCACACTCACATAATTCCCAACAACCCTATTATTCCCCTCTGCCCCTCCTCCTCCCACCATCGGCTGCCCGAAAAACTTCCCCGCCGCCGCCATCCCCATTGCCTGATTCGCCATCATCATCTCCGTCGGTGCTGCCGCAAAACTCCACACCTGCCCAAACTCCCCCGCCCCCATTCCCACACCCCTCGCCGGTATCGCCCAATACGCCCCCGCCCCAACCCCAACGCCTACGCCACCATGATCAACCCCACTGACATCATCCTTCTCGTCCCTGAGCCGCTTCCCGAGCAGAAACCCCCCGAACCCGGAGCTCAGTTTCTGCTCACCGGCCAACGAAATCATGGAAGACGTAGAGGCCGCTATGGATTTGGAGGAGGGGGAAGTGGTGGAGAAGGAGGCGGGGGTGGTGCCGGTGCCGGTGGCGGCGATGATGGAGGGCTCGGCCTGTCGGAGAAGCCACTCGATGGTCTGGCCGTCGGACTTGTGGCCGAGTTCTCGGGTGAGTTGGAAGACGCGGGCGGCGCAGATTATCGGCATGCGGATGCGGCGGCCTCGGCCGTCCACCTTGCTGTGGCGGTCTTTCGCCGGTGGCTTCTTTGGGGTCTGAGCAGCGGGAGGTGGTGCTAGTTGATGTTGTTGGTGGAGGATGAGAAGGTCGTTGGTGTTGTTGGTGCCATCGGAGGTGGACATGAGGGGGGAGAGGGGTTTTGGTCGGTGGCGGCGGAGGTGGGGGAGGGAAATGGAGGGGAAAGGCAAGGGGAGGGAAATGGAGAAGGACAAGGAGAAGGAGGAGGAGGGGAAGGGGAGTGGGGGAGAGGAGTAATGATTGAGGGGGGCAGGAGAGGGGAGAGGAGGGAAACATGGGTGGTGGGACCCGGTCAGGGGTGAGGCGGGGCCCGCTGAGGGTGGGGCTGGTTTCGTCCTGCTGTCGCGAGTGAGTGAGTGAGTCACTCTCGAGTAGCATGGTGTGTGTTCGTTCCGGGGTTAAAAAATTGAGATATTATTATTTTTTTCCGTTTAAGATGAGTTACGACTTATTTATTATATAAATATTTTTTTAAAATAAATGTAACTAATTGATTTATATGATAGTTTATGTTTGTATTAATTTTTGATATAAAAATATTTATATTTTTAAAATCATGTGAGAAGAAGAAGAGAAAAAAAATATTTCCAAAATAAATACAACAAATTGATCGATGTAGAATTTTATGTTTGTGTTGAATTTTTGAATAAAGATATTTATATTTTTGAACATTTGGGAGATGGAAACACTACTTATTGACATATAAAGTAAAAGTCGAGCGCGTGTGAAAAACGATGTAAGAAGGTGACGTTTAGATTTATTATGTGTGCCGATACATATTATTATACCGTAAGTATAATAAATGTATTGTAATCTTTGGATATAGTCACTAAATGTAGCTGATATAAAATATTGACTGTAACTGCTGTGTTTCGTGATAAGATGATGTGAGTTTGTATTATATCTTGATTACTGATATAAAGAAGATGGGTAAGAAAAAAAGTGTAAATTCATAATTGATAAGATAACTCCGTGCTATAAAACACAAAAACGTTATGTGTGTCGTTTGTGCATGTTATACAGTGATTTAGTGGTGATATTCTTTCATCGACTTTGTGAGATTATTTTGATATGAGGAAAACCCAATGCAGAAGATCCTGAGCTCCGGTTTATGCAATCGAGATAGGCTTTGAGTATGTTTTTAAAAAGAATAGGAAGAAAAAATTATTGCAAGTATAAGCATGAAAGACGATACGGATGGCATGTAAAGTCTTCGACGTGCCTTTCACTAGTTATGTACAATGGGAATGTTGAGGTTGATGTGAGAAAATATATTATGTCCGATATAATCACTAGTCATATAATCAAATTTATAAGCGTTAAAAGTCTTTACATGCGGATGCAGTCTTTGCATGCTACCTGCCACATCTTGACTTAGCGCAGAGTCACTACTAGTGGGTTGCTAAATGATTTTACCACATGCAGAATTCAAGCTATGAGTATTACAGAAACTTGCTATTGGTTTAGGGCCGGCTTGGTCATGCTTAAAACTGTAATGTTTTAAGAATGTCATATATTTCTTAACCACAACTGTAAGTAATTATTCTGGTTATTGATATAAGTCACTTGAAACTATTCCATTCCTTAATGGAGAAAGAAAAATTATCTTTGACAAAACGAAATAACTTAAACCTGTCATTTGATCAAACACCACACAACTTATTACAATCAACCAGAAATAACTATAAGCTCTTTTTATCATCCCAACCAAATGAGCCTTGAGTTTGAAGAATAAATGTGAATTGTGAATGGTAATATATGACCTGTAAATGTAATGTTTCTCTCCTAGACAATTTTAAGCAAGTATTCCAACCGTTTCTTTAAAATTATAACTTTTGTATACGTGGGTTTAGAAGTTTTTTGTGTTACTATCATCCGTGGACAATATCAAACGTCATTTACACACAAAAAAACATTAAAATAATTTAAGTTGTATTTTAAAATTTTGTGCTGTTGACGTAGTTTTATTATTCCTTAAGACAGATAATAAAATTTTAAAAATACATATTGAATAATATAATTATTTTACAATGTTATAAAAATAATCAATATGACAAAAAAAATTATGGATTGTATAATTAAAGGGCTATTTGATATAATTGCTTAAATAATATAGTTCATAACCAGAGTTAGGAAATCAAATTTTAAAATAAAAAATGATTATTAAATAAATAAGTCTTAAATATTTTGTAAAAAAGAATTCATTTCTTTTAGATTAGAGTGCGTTAGTTTTGATTTTTCAATTTGAAAACAAGATAATCAAATCGAACATTTTGGATTAATCAAAGAATCAAAACATAAAATCAAAAATCATGTCAAACAAGGTCTAATTAATCAAAGATCAGATGCTATCAATCAGATGCCATCGGGCAACTTTTTGACATAGGACGATGTACTTTCCTCGGTAGTCCGCCACTGTGCCGTGGCGTTGAGTTTTGGGTTATGTGCATTATTCATTTCAACAGTTTCATCGATTCAGATGATGATGAAAAACAGAGAGAGTGCCTGCTACATTTTGCACTTGCAGGCCCTGCCAGAATTTCGGCCCCACTCTTCTCCGTACTCCTCAATTCTGTCTTTTTTTTTTTTTTTTTTTAAATTTTTTA
>LIEC01011379.1:0-91208 GCA_001925005.1 Drosera capensis
CTGCGCGATGCCTATACATCTATAACATTCTACTCACTAGCATTTGACCTAGACTGCAACTACCTATTTGACTTCTAGCCTAAACTCACTAACTATATTATATTCCTATGTAATACAACAAGTATACTTCTTTCTAACAAACTAAGTACATCTTGTTGAAACTAAGTTTAACTTAATTATTTTGTTCATAACAACATAATTAAAAAAAGGAGCAAATCTGAGTTTTACCTTTGATGCTCTTTGACTCTGCTGCTCTTGTATTTTCATTCTTCTTCACTTTCTCTACTATGTATTCGATGCCTTTCCTCTAAATCTTTTCTGAAGTGTCCTCTGCGTTCTTTATAGGATTCTTCCTTATGATGCTTAGACCTCTTAGGCTTCTTTCCTTGCTGAGAGACAAAGGAACTCTTCCTCTTTGCAGTAGAAGATTTCTCCCCTGAATTCTCTGCTGCTCATCTATAGGCTTAGACCTCTGTTGCTCTACTTCAGATAGTTTCTGCCCTTTTTGTTAGCATTTAGGGTGGAGGGCAGTTCGGATGCCCTTGAGTTCAGAGAAGATGTTTCTCTAAACTACTTGCAGTTTGGTTTCAAGGAGACCAAACTAAATATCATTGATTCGTATATGCTCATTAATTTGTTGCTTGGTGGTCTTCATAGTATCCTGGAGCTTGCGTAATTCAGAGGTTTGTTGCCCTTTGAACTTGTTGAAGTTGGAGGTATGGATTCTTTGATTGTGAAGATTCACTAATCTATTTTGCTTCATCTGATCAATGATTCCAGCTGCTAGATTCCTTAGCATTTCTCCAAAACTGTCAAAGGTTGATTTTCTGATCTCCTTTTCTGCTGCTAGGTCTCCTGCAATTGGCTCTAGAGTTTTAAGGAGATCGTGAAAGGTAGTCCTGATCCATGAGTGTATTCCATAGATTTATTGATCAAGCTGGCGTAGTTTGTACTGTGTGGTGTTTTCTAAGGGTGAAGAGGGGATTCTTTTGCCTTGTTGATGAGGTTGAATAGATAGAATATGAGCTTCATGTTCCTTAAATGCTGCCATAGATTTCAACACTCTTTCTTGAGCTTTGAAGGCCAGTGTGTTTCTTCTTGCATCATCAATTTGCTTCGTTTGCTCAACTTCAAGATTGTAGGTATGCAGAACACCATACAGTTGAGCTAGAGTCATTTTTGTTAGATCTCTGGATTCCCTTATAGCAGTTGTCTTGGTATTCCAGATTTCCCCAAGTGATCTCACAAACTTTAGGTTGACTTCCTTGTTTTCAAAAGTCTTCCCTATGGTTTTGAGCTTGTTGATGAGAATGTTGAATCTTTCAAACAATGCGGTCAGGTTCTCATCAGATCTCATTGAAATCAATTAGTATTGTTGTATTAATACGTCCTTCTTGTTTTCCCTTGATCTCATTTGTTCCTTCATTTCTCATCAGTAGAGCCTCCATGCTTCATGTGTAGTCTTGGTATGGACTACAATTTCAAACATGTTGTCATCTATGGACTTGTATATTTGATTGAGAGCTTTCCTTCCAACCATCTCTAGGTCCTAGTCTTCTCTGGTCCAGAGTGATGTTAGTCGCTGTACTTCCCTTGTGGAGTCCTTTGGATCTGGCATCATTGGAATGTTTGGCCCATTTAGAACAATGTCTTGCATTCTTTCGTCGATTGAGTTAAGATGTGCAAGCATTCTTAGCTTCTAGTGATTGAACTTGTCGAGAGAGCAAGTTGGAGGTTCTTCACTGTTGGGACATTTTGTAAACTTTGGTAATGCCATTTCTGATGCTTATTTTCACACAAACAAACTGTTAGTAACTTATTTGGAGGTAAAATATGTGACCTTTTCTTTCCAATAACTGTTAAGTCACGCTCTGATACTAATTGTAATGTTTGAGGTGTGACTATCCAAACATGAATGTAATCATAGAGCTAATTATGGTATAATCAATATATAAAGTCATCTACGTAGTCATTTTGGGTGAAATCATGCATCAATTATGATAAAGATCCAACCTTGAGCATCAATCATGTATAAAACGAATCTGGTTTGTTAGTTTAGATAGATAATCTGATAATGCCATCACATAGACTTGATTAATAAGGTTCATACTAATAGATCTACTCACTCATATGGAAGATAATCATTAAAATTATCAATAAACATGCAAACATCATCATTAAACAAAAAGAGAATAGAGAGAACAAACTGTTAGTAACTTCTTTGGAGGTAAAATATGTGATCTTTTCTTTCCAATAACTGTTAAGTCACGCTCTGATACTAATTGTAATGTTTGAGGTGTGACTATCCAAACATGAATGTAATCATAGAGCTAATTATGGTATAATCAATATATAAAGTCATCTACGTAGTCATTTTGGGTGAAATCATGCATCAATTATGATAAAGATCCAACCTTTAGCATCAATCATGTATAAAACGAATCTGGTTTGTTAGTTTAGATAGATAATCTGATAATGCCATCACATAGACTTGATTAATAAGGTTCATACTAATAGATCTACTCACTCATATGGAAGATAATCATTACAATTATCAATAAACATGCAAACATCACCATTAAACAAAAAGAGAATAGAGAGAACATGATACCTGCTGTAAATAGACAATCTTCAATGGTAGCAACTCAAATCCAAAGTAGTCCAAGTGCAAACACCTTGATCCAATCTCCAAAGTGGCAAAAGAAAAGATGAAAGATGAAAAAGTAATCTAATATAAAGAGTTCCATAAAAAAAAACGCTCAAAATCTCCCTAAAGAACGAATACAAAATGTGATATATATAGAAAAACTAATAACCCTAGAAAAGGGGAGAAAATCTAGTGAAAAAATCCAAAAATCTTATAAATTAACATCTGTCACGGGCGTGACGGATGCTGTCATAGGCGTGACCATTGTGGTGTTTGAAAACTCAGTGTATGCACAGTCATGGGCGTGACATCCTAAAATGATCAATACGGTGTCATGGGCGTGACACCGTATTGATCAATGTTATACCTTATAAAGCTCTTTATCATCGTTAAACACTTCAAATGACATCTTTTTCACCGTCAAAATGGTCTCGAATCATCATCTATGTCTCATTTAACTTTTATGGATCATCCATGCTCAAAATAGCCTCAAACGTGTCGATTTAGCTCCAAAACAACTCCAAATGTCTTTGAAAATTAATGGCATCATCTAATGCACGTGAACTTCACAAAAAATCATCGAAATCATCTTCGAGGATCACCAAATGATCGTACTTCCCTTTTGCACGAATCACCAATAGCCGCTTCTCTCGGTCAAATTTATAATAAAAACACACAAATAACATTATCCAAGGTCCCAAACATAAAATAAATTGAAAACACTAAATTAAAGACTCAAATACAACAAACCAAAGGTTTAACATAAATAAAACTTGAGTGTTTTTACACTGATCAAATTTTCCCTAGCCAAACCTTTGGTTGTCCCTAAGTAAGACAAAAAGACTCATGACTCAAAATAAAACAAGATAAAACACATCCGAACACATTCTAATAGGAATGTGCAATCCCTCCATTTGTATATAAATTGATGTAACAAAACCTAGTTGTATTAGTTATAATGTAGTTAGTCTGTTTAGGATAGAAGTCAAGTAGGTAGTTGCAGTCTAGGTCAGATGCCAGTGAGCAGACGGTTGCAGATGAATGAAGATCGTGCAAGCCACAAGATATAGACTAATACAGAGGGCTTTGGATAAACAGCTAGTACATTGATTAGCAACAAAAGAACTCAAAGACTTCAAGATGAAGGACTGAGCTTGTAGACGAGGACCAACATGGAAAGGCATGAACTGAGTCAGATCTGAGTGCAGACAAGGGTTGCAACAGAGATTGGGTGCAGACTAGGGTTACAGTATATGATGCAGACTAGGGTTACAGTATGGGATGCAGACTAGGGTTGTAACAGAGACTGGGTGCAGACTAGAAGTTATAGCCGACTAGATTACAATAAAGGTGATTGCTAGGGTAGGGTCAGAGGTTTGATGTTAGTCAAGTGAGGATTTGAGTTAAAGTAGCAAGGGCACGGATTCTGGGGATAGGGGACCGCCAGCATCAGGAATGAGATGGTGAGAAACACTAGTGGCAAAGTGTCATTCCAGGAACAATGCGCTGTCTGCTTGAGGTTCGTTCCTTGAGCCTTTAAAAGGGAACCGGTGAGGCTTATTGAGTAGGGCTGTTGAATGTGGATTGAAAAGCACAGAGTGCGAATCAATCTAGCAATTCAAAGATTACTCGAGAAAGCTAAGTCGTGAAGATACAATCGAAAGTGTCACTAGTCTGCAGAAGAACAAAGTCTTGTAGCAGAGTCGAGAATTTGGATTTTTGCAAAACATCTAGGTTCTTTGTCTTCCATTCAAGTTAGATAACTTGTAAAAGGAAAGCCTCTTGTAAGCTCAAACAAGGAGATAGTGATACTCACCGCTTGGCTTGACTACACTGGTCACCAAGGAAAGACTAGACTAAGCTCTCGATCATCATTTGATATCGAGTGTCTGAACCAATATAAATATTGTGTCTATCTATTGCTTTCATTACATTGATATTTAGAACTCCTTCTAATAGATCATCACAGCCAAAAAGAGAGAAACTCAAAGAGTTATCAATCTCTACTGCAGACTACCAATTGTTATCTATAGACTACCTAAGTAGTCTGCATAGAGCAATAGTCTGCACAAAATTAGTATTCCGCATAAGAAGACCATTAATGTCTTAAACAACCTATTCACCCCCCTCTAGGTTGAAACTCGAACCTTACAATTGGTATTAGCGCCTGAAGTTTTCAGACTTAACGGTTATTGGAAAGAAAAGGTCACATATTATACTTGCAAAGAAGTTACTAACAGTTTGTTTGTGTGAAAATTACCATCAACAATGGCACCACCAAAGTTTCCCAAGTGTCGTAACAGTGGAGAAGCTCTAATTTGTTTCTTCGACAAGTTCAACCATTGGAAGCTGAGAATACTTGCACATCTCAACTCCATTGATGAGAGGATGCAAGACATTGTCCTGGATGGACCAAATGTTCCAATGATGCCAGATCCAAAAGACTCAACAAGAGAAGTACACTGACCAAAATCCCTCTGGACCAGAGAAGACCGGGATCTAGAGATGGTAAGGAGAAAAGCTCTAAATCAAATATTCAAATCCCTAGATGACAACATGTTTGAAATTGTGATTCATACCAAGAGAACAAATGAAGCATGAGAGGCTTTAATGCTAAGAAACGAAGGAACTAATGATATCAGAGAAAATAAGAAGGATGTATTGATACAACAATACGAGCTGGTCTCAATAAGGTCTTATGAAGATCTGATAACCTTCTTTGAAAGATTCAATATTCTCATCAACAATCTCAAAACCTTGGGAAAGACTTTCGAAAATAAGGAAATCAATCTTAAGTTTGTAAGATCTCTTGGTGAAATCTAAAACACAAAGACAACTGCTATAAGAGAATCTAGAGATCTAACAAAGATGTCCTTGGCTACTCTTTATGGTGTTCTACATACTTACAATCTTGAAGTTGAGCAGAAAAAAGCATATTGATAATGCAAGAAAGAAAACCTTGGCTTTCAAAACCAAGAGAGAGTTTTGAAATCAGTGGCAGAAGAGGAGAACAGTGACACCTCGTCTAAAAGTGAAGAAGATCTATCATAAGAACTGGCACTGATGGGGAAGAAGTTCAAGAAGCTATTCAAAAAGAGAACCTTCAAAAAGAACTTTCCCTAATAAAACAAAGATGCAGACAAGGAAGTCTACTACAACTGTGGCAAACTAGGACACTTTGCTGCTCAATGTAGACGACCAACCCAAGACTCCTCTGCACCAAAGTTCAAAAAGGATCACAACAAAGTCACCCCTAGGAAGAAGGAAAGAGGCAAGGCATATGCAACAAAGACATGGAGCGACACAAACTCTGATGATGAAGATATCATGTCAAATGCTCAGCTATGTCTCATGGAAAAAATAAGAAGAACAAAAGCAAGTATTTAATCTCTCTGACTCTGAGGAGGCCACTGCAGAGGAATTGAAGGAAGCACTTCAAGAAACCTCTGAAAGCTTTATTTCTCTGTTAAAGGAAAATAAAAAAAATCTTAAGCAAATTGCAACCCTCAAAGAGAAATGCAATTTAAGTGAAGAGACTAATAATAGTCTAATCAATGCTGAAGATGATCTGAAAGAAGCAAATGAAAAAGTGAAGCTTCTTAATGCTGTAGTGGAAACACTTACTATGAGAAACATTGAGCTTCACTAACAGGTAGATGCCTCGAATGGCAAGACCTTAGATCTGCAAAAACTGATCAACACAGGTCAATCTTCCCATTATAAAATTGGGTTAGGATACAATGATTGGTTGAACAACAATGAAGATAAAGAGGTCATTACCAAGAAAGATGAGCAGACCACTGCAAAAGTCCTGCAGAAATAGAATATCTCTACTACAGTAGGGGTGTAGAAGAAGAAAGCCTATACTGCAAGATATGTACATAAGAGTCAATGCTCTACTGCACAAACCGTGCAGAGTAGCAATAGCTTAGCTGCACCAACATTACTAAGAAAGAACAATATTCTCAAGAGATCTGTATTGCAGAGTAAGATCTCTACTGCTCAGCCTCAAATGAATTGGAGGAGACTACCTGTATTTGCTTATAATAGATACAATGAGAAAAAGAGAGCAAGAAACTCCAAGAGGGAATTTAGAGAAAGGGCCTATGAAGCTCAACATACACCTAACTACTCAGTATGGAATAACTCCTCAAAATCAACGTGGAGAAAATCATATTCGAGACACACATACTCATGTCAAGAGCAGTAGACCAAGTGGAGCTGACCACTGAGAACCATAAGACAAAAGGTCTACTACTTTACCTGTGGCAAACTTGGCCATAAATCATTTGAATGCTGGAGCTCACACAAGAAGATAATTCAAGTGTAGATTCCCAAAGCTAATCAATAAGGACCCAAATGAGTGGGTACCATGTACAAGCTCTTCATGTTTTCATTACACGAAAAGAAAAAAAGGATATGGTACTTGGACAGTGGATGCTCAGGACACATGACATGAGACAAATCCTACCTTGAAGAACAAGGACCTCTTATCATATTTGGAGGAGGAAAGGCAGGTACAACTAAAGGTTATGGAACCCTTGGTACAGGTTCTTTAATCTTTAGAGATGTTGCTTATGTCAAGGGCTTAGAACATAACCTACTATCCATTAGTCAGTTGTGTGATAAGAACTATGATGTGTCATTTACTTATGATACATGCCAAGCAATAGATAAGAACACACAAGTAGTCAAATTACTCGGAATTAGAAAAGGAAATATATATATGCAGTAGACTTTGATTCATCACAATTAGAACAAATTACTTGTTTCTACACTAAAAAAGGTGAAGATACAAGAGATAGCTCATCTTAACTTCAAAAACCATACCAAGATTATCCTCAGAAAACCTATTAAGAGGACTCCCACAAATAAAATTCAAAAAAAATAAGTTTTGCAGACTATGTCAGGAAGCAAAGGAGACTTGGACAAACTTTAAACCTTTAAACTCTTCAGAATCAACTAGGATTCTTGAACTACTGCATATGGATCTCTTTGGTCTAGTTGAGATGAAAAGCTTAATCAGAAAAAGATAGACTCTAGTTATAGTAGATGATTACTCCATATATACTTGGGTAATATTCTTACACAAAAAGAGTGAAACATGTAGTTTGCTGACAAAGTTCCTTAGACAGATCCAAAATAAAAAAGGAATAGAAGTAATCACAATTAAAAGTGATCATGGTACTGAGTTTGATGAGACAGGAATAGATGTCTACTACAATGATCATGGAATTTGATAAAAATGTGCAATCCCTCCAGTTGTATAGAAATTGATGTAACAAAACTCAAATGTACTAATTGTAATGCAGTTAGGATAATTTAGGCTAGAAGTGAGGTAGGTAGTTACAGTCTAGGTTAGATGCCAGTATGCAGACGGTTGCAGATGTAGAGGTATAGTGCAGACCACAAGATGCAGACTACTACAGAGGACTTTAGATTAACTACTATTGCATTGACATGCAACAAAAGAACCTGAAGGCTGCACGATGTAGAACTGAGCTTGCAGACGAGGACCAATATGGCAAGACATAAACTAAATCAGATTTGAGTGCTAACGAGAGTTGCAGTAGAGACTGGATGCAGACTAAGGCTGTAATATGGGATGCAGACTAGGGCTGTGATAGAGACTGAATGCAGACGAGAGGTTGCAACAGAATGGATTGCAGTAGAGATGGTTGCCAAGGTGGGGTTAGAGGTCTGAAGTCAGCCATGTGAAGATTCAAGTTAAAGTAGGAATGGCAGAAATTCTGGAGACAGTGGACCACCAGCGTTGGAAACAAGATGATGGGAAGCACTAGTGGAAAAATGACCCTCCAGGAACAGTGTCATGTCTACAAGGTTTGTTCCTTGAGCCTATAAAAAGGAACTGGTGAAACTTACTTGAGTGCTGAAAAACGAAGATTGAAAGTACAAAGAGTGCAAAGCAATCGAGTTGATTCAAAGATTACTCAAGAAAGCGAAGTCGTGAAAACAGTTGAAGGTATCACTAGTCTGTAAAAGAACAACTCTTGCAGAAGAGTCCAAGATTTGGAGCTCTGTAAAGATCTAGGTTATTTGTCCTTTACACAAGTTAGACAATTTGTAAAAAAGAAGTAAGCTCAAAACAAGAAGATAGTAACACCTGCCTCTTGGGTTGACTACATTGGTCACCAAGAAAAGACTAGACTAAGCCCTCGATTATCGTTTGATATCGAGTGTCTGAACCAGTATAAATACTGTGTCCATCTACTGCTTTCATTTCATTGATATTAGAATTACTTCTGAAAAATTATTACAGCCGAAAACGAGATAAAGACTCAAAGAGTCATAAATCTCAATTGCAGACTAGACAACATCATCTACAGACAACCTGAGTAGTCTGCATACAATATCGGTCTGCACAATATCATTATTCCACATAAAAAGACCATTAACCCCTCTAGGTACAAACTCGAACCTTACAATTGGTATCAGAGCCTGAATTAACAGTTATTGAAAAGAAAAAGTCACATATTTTACCTGCAAAGAAGATACTAATAGTTTGTTTTGTGAAAATAAGCATTAGAAATGGCACCACCAAAGTTTACAAAATGTCCCAACAGTGGAGAAACTCCAACTTGCTCTCTCGACAAGTTCAATCACTTGTAGCTAAGAATGCTTACACATCTTAACTCAATCGACGAAAGAATGCAAGACATTGTTCTAAATGGGCCAAACATTCCAATGATGCCAGATCCAAAGGACTCCACAAGGGAAGTACAGCGACCAACATCCCTCTGGACCAAAGAAGACTAGGACCTCGAGATGGTTGGAAGGAAAGCTCTCAATCAAATATACAAGTCCCTGGATGACAACATGTTTGAAATTATAGTAAAGAGAATCTGATCCCAAGGAATCTCACTACACTGTAGTAAAGAGAATTCTAAGATATCTCAAAGGAACTCCAAATCTTGGTGTATGGTATCCTAAGGAATCAGATTTTACGCTAATAGGCTATTCATATGCAGATTTTATAGGATGTATAGTTGACAGGAAAAGCACAAGGAGATCATGTCGATTCATTGGAGCAAAGATAATATCATGTGTACTTCTACTGCAGAAGACGAATATGTTGCTGCTCAAAACTGTACTGCACAAATATTATGGATGAGGTCACAACTTGCAGACTATGGTATAATATTCTCTAAAACCTCTATATTTTGTGACTATACGTCTACAATGGTTATTTCAGAAAATCCAGTTTTTCATTCAAGAACCAAGCACGTTGATGTCAGATATCATTTTATCAAGGATCATGTGGAGAAATGTCATATTAAATTGGAATACATTCCAACAGAAAAACAAGTTGCAGACATTTTTACAAAACCACTTGATGAAAACAAGTTCATTCAATTTCAAGGAGAATTGGGCATACTTGATCTAAAACAATAAAACTGACAAAAAATGCTTTACTGCTCTACTGCATATAAAGAATGCAGACTAGCATCATTCCTGAAAATTGCAGACTAGCTCTGCTGCACTACTGCTTAGTCAATAAGTTAAGTGCGGACTTTAATAGTGCTCTATCGTATCTATTTTAGGAAACAAAATTAGTTTTAAACCGTTAAATAACTACTTTCCAAAAATAACGTGTAACGATCAATCGATGACTGATTACTGCATAACGGCTAGAAAAAGCACTGACAACATTCGTATTTCCCAAACGAGTATAAAAACTATAGATTTTCAATTACAAAACCACTTTACTCTCTAATCACTCTTTCTCTCTCTAACAAACGCTCAAACTCTCTCTCTTTCTCTCTCTAAACTCTTGAGCGTTCTGCTGCACGAAATCGAAACCCTAAGTTCTTGAAAACTATTTCAATTCGATTTCAAAAACACCGTAATTCTTTCAAATTACTTTAAAAATGGCCAACACACCATCTAGTTCATCAAAGAAAAACTAGAAATCCTCTGAATCTCAAAGGAGTCCTTAAAAAAGAATTGAATTTCAAACAGGTGTTGTGTTTGACTTTAATTCAATTCGGGACGAGAAAGAAGAATTCAGAGACATGGCTGACTCAAGTCTCTGTGTGAACGAACAAGCACAATATATGATGATGAAGTTCTGGACTTCATCAAGAAGGGACAAGTTGTAGACAATATGCAGCAAATTACTTACACCTCTACTGCAAGAGGAATAACCATCCAGGTGAACTCTGACGACCTTGCACAATACTTCAATCTTCCAAATGAAGATACAAGGATCATTCCACCAGAAGTTGTCGAGCTAGGAAGGCAAGCAATGCTCAGCCAAGACAAATGGAATTAGGGGATAAGAACAATGAAGAAATTCTTATTCAAAGAACACAAATTACTTGCCGATATAGTGAAGAAAGCTATTCTCTCCAGATAATTCAGCAAGGATCAAATAACCTCCGATCAACAGGAGATTATGTGTGTCATCCTTACAAAAACAAGAGTAAACTGGGCTAGTTTACTTTTGTATCAACTTGCTAGATCGATGACGGCCAGACTACCACTATTCGGAACGATAATTAGTATCCTTCTCAAACAGAAGATGAAGCTCCCAGATAAAAAAGAAAGGCCATGGAGCCAATCCAAGCAAATCAACGTAAAAAAGATAGGAAAAGCACCCTCAGGACTCCCAAAGAAGCCTACAGACCAGCCACAGAAGCCTATGGAAGTACAGACCAGACGGAAGGCCAAGCAAACCACTGTAGTAGTGCAGACTACTATAATATAGACCCGATCTGCAAAGAAGCAGACCAAGAAGAAGCCAGCCCAACAGAAGTTAGCAAAACCAAAAGCCACAAGGAGGAAACTCATTGTACATACCTCCGACGAGGAAACTATATCCGACAAGCCTGCTACAGATTCAATGAAGAAGAAACACAGTCTACAATAGTATAGACTGAGGAAGACATTGATCTGTCTACAATAGTGCAGACTTGGGTGATAACTGAGCCCTCTTCATCAAGAATTCCACCAAGAGTACCTAAAATTGCCACCCTTCATGATGCGAATATAGCAATTCAGTTCCTGAAGGCAGGAGCAGGTGAAGGCTTGAAGAATCTGATCTTGGAAGCCCAAGTAAGCTTTCAGGAGATAAGAGAAGGCCCTCGAGCTGAGTTCAGACAAAGGCTCGCTGCAGAAGGCTACACCCACGAAGAAATAAGGAAATCAAGGCCAAGATGCAAGTTCTTCAGATGGAACCAACCTCAGTTACCTCTACTGCACCAACTCTCACCATCAAACCTCTTGCAGCAGAGCCAACAACAACAACAACAATGGTTCCATTCTTAGGCAATAGACTGGAAACTTCACAAAATGCAGATGACCAACCGACCACTGCAACTGCTGTATGGACCACTGCAACATCCTCAACTCAGGAAAAGCCCTCTCCTGAGAAGATCATTGAATCCGTTATGCAGACGGTCAAGGGAATAGAGGCAAACCTACTGCAGCAGAAAGTCATATATTCCTAACTGCTTGCAGAAAGGACTCGAGCCAAGATGAAGAAGAAGATTCAAAGCTACAAATTGATTCAGAAGTTCGTGTCACAACACAATCTACCTATCAAGAGGCCAAGAACAACACCAACACCAACACCACCTCCAAAAGCACCAGCAAGGACTACAAGGAGAACTATACGGTCTGTAAGACCAAAGCTAATTCCTCAAGGACCCAAAACATTATACCTGATCAATCTAGACCAATCCTAAACATTGATTGGTGACATATCTAGAATGACGGAAGGGGAGATTCATCAACTGGTTGAACTCCAAAAGAAGGAAGTAAGGAGGTCAACAAGACCCAAGGAGCCTAACTTCCTAATCAATGGGGCTCTTGAGTTCAAAGACTCCACACTAAAGACAAAGAGGCTCAGACATGCCCTCCTTAGGCACATTGAGTTTGTCAACACTCCAGAGACTGAAGCTGAACTCAAGAGAATTCTGGAAAAACACATCAAAGCTGCCACCGAAGAGGTCTATCAACACCTCTCTCGACCTGATCTAGGAGAACATCAACCAGTAGGATATGATAAAGACAATAATGGAGGCGACCAACCTCAACAAGACCCTCATGATGATGAAGATGATATCATCGATCAAGTAGCTGCTGAAGGAGTTCAAATGTAGTTGACTGCTGCTGAGCAACCTGAAGAAACTCCTGTAGACGAGGATGTTACACACGAGGCATCTGTTACTAAAGGAGATGCTCCTCCAAATACCACCCAAGCAGAACCAGATGAGTCCTCAACTGAAGAATCTGTTGTAGAAACACCATTGATCGTTGCTCTTGCAGCAGAAGAGCTACTTGAAGAGCATGCAGACAAGGGGCAAGCCACTTAACAACAGACAAAAGAATTTCCTAATACTGAAGAAGACTCACTTATAGCTGTGGTCACATCCATCGAAGTCCCAACACTTACAAACGAGCTCATTGTCCCTGCAGTCGAGACAAATGATGCAAACGACTTCAATTTGGTTACAGCAGAGGAACAACAAGCAACTCCATCTAGAGACATTGAATACATAGTCTTTACTCCGCCATCTGCATTTGGCTTAGCTCAAATTGAACCACATGTATCCTCTGCAGTCCTGGAGCCAATATACAGTGATACCTCAGCTGCCAAAATGACTCCAACAGCAATTAAAGACTCAAGAAAGCATTTGAAGAACATAAAGTTGAAGTCCTCTCTGTCCAACCTCATGAACAAGGGGAAAGAATTCCCTCTTCAACCTCAGAAGACACAATACAGTACCGACTACGTCAGCTTGATCAAGAAATCTATGGAATGCACTCATGGATCAAGACTACCTTTCATGATTTCCTAGAAGCCTTAGAGCCAATTGCAGCAAACCTTGTAGCAGAAAAGGAACTCAGAAAATCAACCTTTGATAACTTTGGAGAGATGCCAAGGAATCTAGCAGCTGGAGTCATTGATCAGATGAACCAAAACAGATCAGTGAATCTTCACAATCAACGAATCCACACCTCTAACTTCACAAAATTCAAGGGGCAACAGTCTGCTGCACTACGCAAGCTCAATGAAACGATGAAGACCACCAAGCAACAGACTGATGAGCATATGCGTATCAATGATATCAAATTTGGTCTCCTCGAAACCAAATTACAGGTTGTTCAGAAAAATATCTTCTCTCAACTTAAGGGTGTCCGAACTACTCTTGAAGCACTAACCTCCACCCTCAATGCTAACAAAAAGGGGGGAAACAATCTGCAAACGAGGAGCAGTAGATTTAGGAGGAGAAATCTGCTTCGGAAAAAAGGAAAAGCTCCTCTGAACAAGGGAAGGAGCCCAAGAGGTCTAAACATCATAGGGAAGAATCTTATGAGGAACAAAGAGGACACTTCAGAAAAAATTCAGAGGACAGGCATCGAAAGCGCAGCAGAGAAAGTGATGAAGAAATAAGATACAAGCGCAGCAAAGGCAAAGAGCATCAAAGGTAATACTTAGATTGCTCAATTTATGTTAAAATATTGTTATTAACAGTTCAATGAAGTTGAATTGATTTTCAACAAATTGTACTAAGTTTGTAAGAAGAATGTATATTTGTTGTATTACATAGAAATTTTTGTTAGCATCAATTTAGGGGGAGATTGATAGGAATGTGCAATCCCTCCATTTGTATAGAAATTGATGGAACAAAACTTAGATGTATTAGTTATAATGTAGTTAGTCTGTTTAGGCTAGAAGTCAAGTAGGTAGTTGTAGTCTAGGTCAGATTCCAGTGAGCAGACAGTTGTAGATGAATGAAGATCTTGCAAGCCACCAGATGCAGACTACTACAGAGGACTTTGGATAAAAGCTAGTGCATTGATAAGCAACAAAAGAACTGTAAGACTTCAGGATGAAGGACTGAGCTTGCAGACGAGAACCAACATGGGAAGGCATGAACTGAGTCAGATATGAGTGCAGACAAGGGTTGTAACAGAGATTAGATGCAGACTAGGGTTGCAGTATGGGATGCAGACTAGGGTTGTAACAGAGACTGGGTGCAGAGTAGAAGTTGTAGTAAACTGTATTGCAACAGAGGTGATTACACGGGTGGGGTCAGAGGTTTGAAGTCAGTCAAGCAAGGATTTGAGTTAAAGTAGCAACGGCACAGATTCTGGGGATAGTGGACTGCCAGCATCAGGAAAGAGATGATGGGGAACACTAGTGGCAAAGTGTCATTCTAGGAACAGTGCGTTGTCTACTCAAGGTTCATTAATTGAGCCATTAAAAAGGAACCGATGAGGCTTATTGAGTACGGATTTTGAACGTGGATTGAAAAGAAAAGAGTGTGAAGCAATCTAGCAATTCAAAGACTACTCAAGAAAGCTAAGTCGTGAAGAAAAAGTCGAAAGTGTCACTAGTCTGTAGAAGAACAAAGTTTTGCAGGAGAATCCAAAGTTTGGATTTGTGCAAAGCATCTAGGTTCTTTGTCTTTCATACAAGTTAGATAACTTGTAAAAGCGAAAGTCTCTTGTAAGCTCAAACAAGAAGATAGTAATACTCACCTCTTGGCTTGACTACACTCGTCACCAAGGGAAGACTAGACTAAGCTCTCGATCATCATTTGATATCTAGTGTCTGAACCAGTATAAATACTGTGTCTATCTATTGCTTTCATTACATTGATATTTAGAACTGCTTCTAATAGATCATCACAATAAAAAAAGAGATAAACTCAAAGAGTTACCAATCTCTACTACAGACTACCAATTGCTATCTGCAGACTACCTAAGTAGTCTGTATAGAGCAATAGTCTGCACAAAATTAGTATTCCGCATAAAAAGATAATTAAAGTCTTATATAACCTATTCACCCTCCCCCCCCCCCCCCCCCCCCCCCCCTCCAGGTTGAAACTTGAACCTTACACATTCCAAGCCTTTACATGACATGAACTGTCTAATCCGTCTAACCTTCGCAAAGCCAAGACAACTCTTAACCTAAAGAATAAGGACTCAATCAAATAAGCTACAAACAAACTTCCATAGGTTGAGCAATAATGTAATTAGAGTGCAAGACATACAATAGATCATTTGTACTAAATATATGTCGAAGGAACCAAACATTCTAAAGTCACCCATCATCCCAATTCACAACACATAAATTATCCCTCAAATCATACCCTTAATATGGCCCTTTATACCCCTCGTAGATATTTCCAAGGTGTAGCAAGACAAAACGTTTTTGAAACTCCTTTTTAATATTTATTGTATTCCACCACCGTTACTTCCTCACGGTGAGAAATGCATTCGACGTGGCTCTTTCCCAAAGAAACCAATGTCTCAAACTATTTCTAGATTTCCTATTAGATATGTATCTTTTCTTTTTTGTTTTCGAAGCTCATCTTATTGAATAACATGCCCCCTTTTATCCGTAAATGGTAATTTTGGTCACCAAGGTAAGGAACATTGTATGTTGAAGTTTTTTGATTGTTTTGAATTGCTTTGGCACTTTTTTTCTATTCTTTTTTTTTTCCATTGATGAGTAGGTCTATAACATTCTTTAGAAACAAAAAAAAAAAAATTAGAATAAGGGTCACCATAAAAAACGGGTGCTTTATAAATGAAATTATTTTTCTAAAAATTCACACCGTGCCCCCTATAATCGATGGATATAGTAATAGATAGCATAAAAGAGAAACATGGAGGTTTTTAAATGTGTATCTATGGTTCAAGTCACCACGAAAACGCTATATACACATGAAAGAATCATATCATAGAAAAACAATAAAATGACGTTAGTTAGGACGTAAATTTCCTTAGAAATGATATTCAAACTACATATACTAGTGTAATGATTATAATTAATAATCCCCAACATCTTATTATGCTCTAGCCATGGTGTAAAAACAAAACGCAATTTTATTTTTATTTTTACTCTTAATCTTTTATTTTTTTCCATTTTTTTCTTTCAAATTTGCAAGAATTTTAATGAAACATTACTCAAAACAAAAGAAAACAAACTAACGACTTGGGTTGCCTCTCAAGATGTGTTTGGTTTAAAACCTGCAGTACGACTCTTTAATGTTATTTAAAGTGTTGCGATAGCCAAGTTAAAAACCTTCTTCTTATTATGTTTGATAATTTTTAAAACTCTTAATATCTCAAAATAGTTTATCATGAATGTCCAAATAGGATTTTTAATATACTTCGTTAGATAAGGAAATAAGATAAAATATGAAAACTCAAAATCATCCTTATGATTAGAAAAAATATCAATTAGAAGTATCGTAAAAGTATGAAAAATTTGAATGAGATTGAACATTTTGAATTTCATTAATAGGGTCATCCAAAGAACACTTGATTCTCAATATTAGCCATTTCTAATTTTGAATCAACTTGCTTAACTTGATCATCATACAAATATTTTTCCAATTCAACAAAATCATCAAGTGAAATACCATGACCATCAAAATATGTTTCATTATTATTCATTTTCAAGTTTGTATCATCAAATTCATCATAGTCAAGTTCAAAATCTTTTTCGTTCACTTCATCAAATCTTGCCTCTAAAATTTCCTAATTCAACTCATCTTCTGTTTCGGTTTCTTATTCTAAACTCTCTGATCCAATGTTTCATCATCACTTTCACTTAAAATGAATTCTTTAGATTTTTCAGGATGATCAAAATTGATTTTCAATTTCAGTCGAAAGTAGAGTTTTGAATTGGCTCATTTCAAGAGTACATTGATTGAATTGAGTTTATAATTTTTCGTTGCTAGAATTGTCTTCTTGAGAATAAAATAAACATGTAACAATTGAATTATTCAATTCTTGTAAGGAATTTAAAGAATTTTTCAAAAACACTAACACTATCACTTGAAAATTCGCATTGATTTTCACTTTTTTCTTTATCACAATATTTCTGAAAGAAATCACAAGGCAAATTAAATTCATCATTAGAACCATCCTCAAATTGATTTTGATTAAAACTCTAAATTTTAGACAATTCTTCACCATTTTTAAATATGGATAAATTTTCATTCTCTAGTGATAGTTCAAATTCATAAAATGAATTACTAAAAAAAGGAATTTCTACTTCAATTGATTTAGATTTGGGTTGGTTAATTTGACTTTGCAAATCCTACTTAAGAGCTTCAAGTTCCGCTTTATGAATCGTAGTTTCTTCTTGAATAATGCATTGATTATGCGTTACTAGTTTAACCAATTCTTGAGGATTGACTATGCGAATAGTCAAATGAATGAATTTGCATAGGAAAAATAGAACATTCATAAGAATAATTAGGCATTAAGAAATTAATATCTTGATAACCCCATAATAATTTTGATGATATAGCCACCCACCATTATAAGAATTATAATTAGCATTATATCAATATTTTTGTTGTGTTGGTTATGAAAACATGCTAATTTGATTGGAATATCCATTAGATAAAAAAGTTGAACAATTGTTTGATTGATGTCCTATATTAAAATGACATTCAAATGACGTATTATTATTCCAATTATTACAAAATTCAATAATCAAAATTTCAATTTTATCTAACCTTGAAAGTTGAAAGTTATCATTGGATTGATTACTGATATTAGAATAAGATTGGTGATTATTAGTTATAGTAAAAATCAATTTAAAAACAAACAATCTCATAATTTTTTAAATTAAAATAAATAAAATAAAATAAAATCATTTTCAGAGAAATAACTGAACTTCGAGTGACTAAAAATAAAATAAAAATATTGACACAATGTAACCGTCCTCGGTAACGGTGCAAAAATTTGATGCGTTCTGTCGCACACACTTCAAATTAGAATTTATATGCACTCATTTATATAATAAAAATATTAAAATTAATGCCGTAGTGGAAGTAAGAGTCAAACCCACAGGGATTATCGCAATATTATAAATCATTTCATAGTGAGGTGTAAAAACTATTAAAACTATGAAACCTAAGATCGAGAGGGATTTTGTAGATTAAATGATTTAAATCCTAATTAAACTAACTAAAACTAACTAAATTGGTATGAGAATTGAATTAGGTTGTTTAAACTATTGGAAACAAACTTATGAAATTTTCATAATTTCATCTTACCTTAGGGAATAATCATTGGTTGATTATAGTTCGGATTCGTTAATGATTGGATTGATTGTAATATTACATTCTCCACAATGTTGATTATTAAAAAAGAATGTATATGCAAAACTAGTAAGGTTGAATAAAATAAGGAACAAACCAAACATTAATCCATAGAAAAAGACATTTTCTTATCAATTCACATGCAAAATGTTCTAAACACCAAAAGAGAATGTATTAAAACTTGATTAGTTATTACTAATATGACCAAAAGTGAATATATCAACATCTAGATCAACCTATAACAACATCTAAGTGACTAAGTTAAATGTAATCATTAAGCTAATCATGATATAATCAATGTATAAAGTCATCTACGTAGTCATTTTAGGCGAAATCATGCATCAACTATGATAAAGATCTAACCTTTAGCATCAATCATGTATAAAATGAATATGGTTTTGTTAGTTTAGATAGATAATCTCATAATCCCATCACATAGACTTCATTATTAGGTTTCCTACTCACTCATATGGAAGATAATCATTATAATCATCAATAAACATGCAAACATCACCATTAAAGAAAAGAGAATAGAGAGAACATGATTCTTGCTGTAAATAGACAATCTTCAATGGCTGCAACTCAAATCCGAAGTATTCCAAGTGCAAACACCTTGATCCAATCTCCAAAATGGCAAAAGAAAAGATGAAAGATGAAAAAGTAATCTAATATAAAGAGTTCCATTGTAAAAAAAAAGGCCGAAACTCTCCCTTGGAACGAATATAAAACATGATATTTATAGAAAAACTAATAACCCTAATAAAAAGGGAGAAAATCTAGTGAAAATCTCAAAAAATCTTGTAAAATAACATCTGTCACTGGCATGACTATCGTGGTCTTCAAAAACTCTGTGTAAGCACTGTTACGGACATGACGTACCCCATAATGGTTGAAAAGAGTATTTTTTTCACTTCGAACTCTTTGTTGAACAATTTTATACCTTACATAGCCTTATATCATCATAAAACATTTTAAATGACATCGTTTTTACCTCAAAATGGCCTCAAATCATCATCTATGCCTTGTTTAACTTTTATGGATCATCCATGCTCAACATAGCCTCAAACGAGTTGGTTTAGCTCCAAAATTGCTCCAAACGTCTGTCATCATCTAATGCGTGTGAGCATCACAAGGAATCATCAAAATCATCTTCAAGGATCACCAAATCAACGTACTTCGTCTCTATCATCTTCAAACATTTTCCATCCTTTCGTACGAATCACCAAAAGCCACTTCTCTTGGTCAAATCTATAATAAAAACACACAAATAATAGTATCCAAGGTTGAAAACATAAACTAAACTAAAAACACAAAATAAAAAACTCAAATATAATAAACAAAAGGTTTAACACAAATAAAACATGAGTGTTTCCACACTCATCACACATCAGCCACGAGACATTGTTTTGAATCACTCTTGGTTTCTTCTTCTTTGTGCTCATCACTTGTAGAGTTGTACGCATCCTAAGTAGCACTTGCAACCGGGATGGCTCTCTTTATATCAGTTGCAGAGAATCTCTTCTTTTCCTTGCTTTCTTACTTAGAAGTGTCTCCTTTCCATCCAGGGCAATCCTTTTCCAAACCTACCATATTTATAGCGATTCTTAGGCGGTGTTTTAGATGTAGTGGGCTTAAATTTGGATTTCAGAAACTTCCCTTTTTGATTATGTGGTCTATTGTTTAAGTTCATCTTCTTCATTGTCTGATACATCATCATCTTCATCTTCATTATCAGTGTCTTGTGAGGCTAGTTTTAGCGCCAGCTCCTTCTTCTTTTGATTGGTTTCACCATTGATGTCCATCATGTAGGATTCATGTGTCATAAGTGACCCAAGAGCTTATCCATAGTCATGTGAGACAAGTCCTTGGCTTCTTGGATAGCTATGACCTTTGTCTTTCATGCCTTTCATAAACTTCTTAAAATTTTCCTGATTTATGCTTAAGTTTCCACAGGTTTACCTAAGAACTTTAACTCATTGATAATGTTGACAAAATGAGTGTTTATGCTAGAGACGGATTCGCCTTCCTCCATTTTGAACAACTCTTACTTCTTGTTGCGTTGATCAATCTTGGCAGTTTTCACCTGATTAGTTACTTCAGAAGTTATCTATAATTTGTTCCATATCTCTTTTGCAATGTCACATGAGAAAACATGATTGAACTCTTTTGGTGACAAACCACATATCAGCATCTTCATGGCCTTGGCATTCTTCTCAACCTTTTTATAGTCACTTTCATCCTAATTCCTTTTAGCCTTTGGAACGAGTTCCCCTTTCTTATTCTTTATTTCCAGTTTTAATAGACCTTCTTATATGATCTTCTATACCTGGAAATCATCTGCACTATTGTGAGGCTTCATTATTAGATTCTAGTAGCTGTAGTATGTTCCTTTGAAAAGTGGAGGCCTATGAGTAGAGTGTACCTCTTTGTATCCTTCAGAA
Organism: Drosera capensis; assembly: GCA_001925005.1. Lineage (NCBI taxonomy): Eukaryota > Viridiplantae > Streptophyta > Magnoliopsida > Caryophyllales > Droseraceae > Drosera > Drosera capensis. Next base: position 21,186 of record LIEC01011379.1, read on the forward strand.
CTCATATTGTGGATCTTCTTCACACGCTATTAAATGTCTAAGAAGAGATGGCTCTGATACCAATTGATAGTCCCTATGATTTAGAATACTCAAGATAGGGGAGGGGGTGTGAATTGACCATTAAAACTTTTTTGTACATAACAATAAAATAGTGCAATAGAATAGATAATAGGATCGATACTAATTCTAAAGTTTTGACAATCGGTATTATTCACTTAACAAGGTTAAGTGACTTTTGTAGTAGATTATCCAATGACAATAAAACAGTAGTGATTTAGATTCCAATTTACTAATTAGATGCTATGATTGATGATTGATTTTTCAAGTAGAATTAAAGAGCATAAAGTAAGTGGACACAAGATTTATATGGGTACCCCCATAGTTAACAACTCGTTAACTATGAAACTAATCTAGTCCCCCATAGCGTATTTAGAACTTTTGCACTATCTCTTCCTAGTACACATAATTTTCTCCTTTGTAATCCGAACTCTTGGATACAAACCACACAGTTGAACCTATCCTAAGTTTATAACTCAACTTTATAGATGTGACTTTAGACGGCTACAAACTTCATAAACCAAACTCTAGGTTTGCTATAACTTCACAAGCCTAACTTTAGACTTGCTACAAACTGCTAGTTCAACTTTGAACAGGCTATTCATCCCACTTGGGATGGATTCCAGTAACAATCTCGATAGATCAAATACAAGGTTTGATCCATGTTCTATGAAAATCACAAAACTCACATTTAATCTCGAAGCACACAAAGGTTTAGAGTTTACTTGATGTGGCTTTTGAAAATAGAATTCAAAAACTTTGAAACCTTAAAGTATCAAAATCAAAATGAAGGACTTATAAGCTTCGATCTCTAAAACATCACCTTGGTTGCAAATCCATTTGTTTTCTACCTACTTCATGTTCATGTTTTTTCTTCTTCTTTCAAACAGTAGAGTTTTCAATATATATAGTAATTTAGTGATAAGAAATCGTGTAGATTTGTTTCCAGAACTTAGTTTCCAAATATACATTTAAGTGACAATCAATATTATGCGAAATCACCTTTGTGTTCTGCCTTCTTCATGTTCATTTTTGTCTTCTTCTTTCAAACAGTAGAGTTTTCAATATATATAGTTATTCAGTGATAAGAAATCGTGTAGATTTGTTTCCATAACTTAGTTTCCAAATATAGATTAAGCGACAATCAATATTATGCGAAATCAAAGATGGAAACAAATAATTGTGCCTCTTGTCATATCATTAAAAACGGTTATTTATGTGTCAAAATAAATTTCCTTGGAAGAGAAAGGGGGGCTGAATAGGCTATTTAAAAAATTTCTCGGCTGTCTAGTGCAGCCTGATCTTGACTTATGTGCAAGCTGCCTTCTGTAAACTGGCAAAAAAGATTTGCAATTGAGACTTGAGTTCTTTGAGCTTGCCTCTATTGTGTCTAAGGTTTTGATGTAGCAGTCCTAATATGCATAATGAAATACAATAAAGGATATATCAATTATACTGGTTCAAAAAATCATTGTCAAATGATGAAGGAGGACTGATTCCAGTCTTTCCTTGATGACTAGTATAGCTAAGCCAAGAGAGAGTTCACTATCTTTTTGTTTGTGTCTTACAAAGAAATCACTTTTAAGTAAATTATTGGGAAAGGGAAGAACCTAGATGGATGCACAGATCTTCTTCTTAAGACTCTGCTGTAGACGTTGTTTTTGATGTAGACTAGTGAAGTTTCTTTCTTTCATCTTTAATCCCAGTTCTGAGAGGGATTTCCAATCACATTGAGAGAGTTTTTTCTTTGCCTATTAATCTCACAATCATCGTCAACCTTCTCTAAGCTTGATCAATGCCCGTTATAGGGGTCAGCGAATTAGAACCCGTGACTGTAGTGTTTCAACATTGACAACTGTTTGTTTGTCCCTGTGTAAATCCTTAGTGATGATGACATGCCTCCTCATAACAATCCTCAACATCGTATTGAGTTTCAAACCTCAAAACATTGATATGGTCGTCCCTCTGATCCTTATCCAATCATCCCTCAGCTCTACTGTACCGTGTTTCCTAAACTTCATCCTCAGCTGCAAGCCAGCTTTGCTATACCCAGTCTGCTGCATTTCTGACTTAACCTTGATCTAGAGATCTCGATCATAGGTCCAGAAGCATTTTTATCTTTTGTTGTCCATGTTTATTCAAGTTGCTTATCTAGAACCCTTTGTAATGTATCTAGGTTATCCACATTAGACCTCTAACTTTGATCTACTGCATGCTTCCTTAGGTTATAGCTCACTAACCTAGTTCTCAACCTAAGAAACTAACCATAGACATGTCATACTCTAATTTTTTGTTCTTCGAATTGATTTATGAAAATTCCACTTCCTAACTGTTGTACCTGAAGTACTAGAAAGTATTTTAATTCTTCCATTAAACTCATCTGAAATTTGGATCTCATTAATATAGCAAATCTCTCACATAGTTTATTACTAGTGTAGCCAAATATAATGTCATAAACATAAATTTGAACTAACAATATATGTTCTTTATGTTTCTTAAGAAATAAGATGGTGTCTACCTTTCCTCTCTGAAAGTTATTTTCACACAGAAAAGTTGAGAAAGTTTCATATCATGCCCTTGGAGCTTATTTTAATTCATACAATGCCTTGTCTAATCTGTAAAATGTTCAAAATCTTCAAAACCAGGAGGTTGTTTAACATATACCTTCTCTTGGAGCTTTCCATTAAGGAAGACACTTTTCACATACATATGATAGACTTTGAATCCTTGATATATAGCATAGGCAAAGAACATCCTTATAGCTTCCAGTCCTGCAACAGGGGCAAAGGTCTCATCAAAATCGATTTCCTCTTCTTGTGAGTAACCTTTTACAATTAGCTTAGCTTTATTTCTGATGGCTGCTCCATTTTTATCAGTTTTGTTCCTGAACACTTATTTGTAGCCCTTTGAAACCATTCCATTAATCCATATGATTATAGATCCAATCTATGGTTTCTTCTCGTACCATACTGTACGGAGAAATATAACCAGCTCTTAATAGGACAACACCAAACCTTGAGATGATTCAAATTATACCTATGCCCAATCCATAATGCAAAAGGATTATGCTTTACTGGGACCTCTATGTTAGATCCACAGGTTCAACCTAGAGGGGGGGTGAATAGGTTGAATTAAACTTTATCGGTGCAAAGCAGCGGATTTGTTGGTTTCAACCATTGATGTTCTTTGTAGAATACTAAGATAGTCTACATCAGAGACTCAAACTCTTTAAGTTTGTCTCTGTCTTGCTGTGATGGTTAATTTCTAATAGTTCTAAAGTCACACAAAAATGAAAGTAAGTAAAGAACACAAGATTTATACTGGTTCAAACACTAGTTATTAACTGATAATCAAGAGGTTAGCTCAGTCTTCCCTTGGTGACCAGCTTAGTCAATCCAAAAGATGAGTTTTATTATTTATGGCTTACAAAACAACCCTTTTACAAGCTATCTAACTTGTCAAAAGACGAAGAACCTAGATCCTTACATAGATTCTTCATTGGACTCTGCTGTAACTTTTGTTCTTCAGTGCAGACTAGTGAACCGTCTTCGTGTTCTTTCTCAATTCAGCTCACTTGAACAGCTTTTAATCTTGGATTATTTTTGCACACTTTTGTACATTTTTATTCTCTCATTCTGTTGTCTCACTGAGCTTCATCGATCCCCTTTTATGGGATGAGGAAATAAACCCGTAACTTGTGTATAAGATCTGATGTGATAGGTGGTCACATGTGACCTCAACTGATGTTGAGAGCTCACCTTTTTCAGATTCTCTTACTGTCACACTCTGAACCTCAAACCTTTGATACAATCTCAGTAATCATCTCTGCTACACCTCAGTCTACACTCAGTACTATTGAGACTGCTGCAATCTCGTCTGGAAATTCTGGCTCTGCCTTTAATAGGTTGAATAGGTACTTAGTTTTTGAATAGGTTGGTTCAACCTTATCTGCACCCAGATTTGATGCAATCCATGTATTGTTGTGTTGCTCCTTGCTACAAGTTCAATCCTAAATTGGCATGTTATGAATATTAAGTGTAGTCTTCATTGCTTCACCCCAAAGAAAATTTGGCATGTTGGTCCTATTAACCATACTTCTCATCATCTCCATAAGCGTGTGGTTACTCTCGGGAATATTCTATTCAAGAGTACGAGGCATGGTAAACTAGAAAATAACCTTTTAAGTTGTCCAGCATCTCTATGTTTGTCATAATACTCAGCATAGTCTATTTTGAAGTTGCGACAAGAGCCGTTAAGTTGAGGGACTCCTTGCCTGAGTTAAGCATTGTTGATTTTGTATCTAGACCCATCTGCTTATTTTTTGATAATCGAATCGTTATGTTGGTCATCAACAACCATAAAGGTATCATAGGGTCTAATACCATTTTGAATTGAAGTGCATGTCCATCAAGGAATGAGTACAAGAAGACGATGTTTCATTAGAGCAGATTGGTATAGATGGTATGCTTGTTGATCCTTTGAGGAAAGGACAACACTAAAATCTCTTTGAGAGACATATTGTTAACATGGATTTAGTTGCATCATTAGATGTTATCATTTAGTGGGAGCTATCATTTTTTTTTTTTTTTTGCTTTACTATTAGAAAGATTATTATATCTGTTGGATTATTTCTTTTATCAAGTTATATAAAGGGCATCTTTTCATAGTTGTTATATATTCGGTACATTGGTATTTCATATATATGTTAACTTTATCATATTTTAAAAAGTCTCTAAGTTTTGAGTCAAATTTGAGAAAAACGTGAGTAATAAGTTAAGCTATAATATGTCTCGGGATACATTAAAGTATATCATGTGATAACAAATTCAAGACTTATGGATTCGTTGGAATCAGTTTTCTCAAATCATACGTTGTTACATAGTTTAAGAAAATGTGTGACTGACAAGAAGATAATACTAACGTTTACGTTAGGGTATTATCTATTTGGCAAACTACCATATTAAAATTCTTTTCAATAGGGATAAGAGTTTTTATGATCATGGAAGGTCCAGCATCGCTTACGAAAAGATACAGTTAACGTCATGATCCAACGTTCGAGGTTCTATGGGAGCGAATTGACTAAAAAAGCGTCTCTAAACCAATGGTGTTCAATGCAAGCAAATTTTCTATAACACTCTTGTTTGATTTTGGTTTTAACAATTATAAAACATAGTGGGAGAATGTTGGACTTATTTTATAATAAATCATTTGGGTTTTATTCTTTGATGGTTTGGGCTAATTTCTGTTGGTCTAATGACATGATGAGAGGGTCCAATACTCGGTAGATCATAAATACAAGTAGCTCATCTTTTCTAACCCTAACCATGCTATCTATGGAGTCTCATGATACCAACCGACAATAGGAGAATGTGATTGTGATAGATTTCACATTCATTTTCGCTGCGCTTCATCATGGATTCAACCAATCGAGAAAGCATGTATCATTTTCAATTCATGATCGTATTCTATTTCCACCTATGATAATGATCTTGGTTTAATTCTCCGATAAACAGCGCTAATGAATTTCTGTGACCGCTAGAACTCCATTTTTCTTGTTAATTTCAACATCGTGATCTGTTATTTCACTGGGTACGTACATAGATAAAAAGTGAACTGAAGGCCGTTGTTGTTTCCTTGCCATCTTTAGCAAGAACATCAATAATGGTATGTGACGATGTTCTATATGGAATAACAGCTTAGCAACCATTAATAATAATAAAAAAGTGAAGATCTATATGAATTGTTGCATTAATCTTGCACGTAGTACAATGATGGAGTCCACGTTCAAGTATAAGGTCTCTTTTTATTTCTTATTGCAAAAATAGATGTATCTTCTTCACACGTTATTCTTCAAAACTCTTAAATCTCCTGAAGATTACCCTGTCAAAAAGCAAACACAGAAAAAGAACATTAATATACTGATAATAATATATACATGTATTAATTGTTCTGAATGTTAGTAGAAATCGATCGTTGCTTTTCCTGTTGTTTTTATATGAAATTTCTTTTGACGTCAATTAAGTTGTTTGACGGCCGCTTAAATAATATGAACTGTGTTTTTAACCGAGTGTATAAAAGGGCTTACAGCTGAAAGAAGTGCAATCCGTCTGGTTGTTGATGGGGTACGGCCAGGTGAGTCCGCACTGGCTAGGAAGGGAAGCAGTGGCGGTGGAGTTGATGCCGTCGGATCCTACAATCTCGATCACGCAGGCACAAGAGGCCTCAAGGGTTGTGGTGTTTGTAATGGTGGAGTTGAAGGTAGAAAGCGCCTTACAGCAATCTGAGGTGACGTTCTGGCCGGTAGTCATGTAGTCCATGCAAGGGATGAGTTGGTAGATGACGTCGATGCAGCCATCGGATGCCTCGACCACTGGTCGAGGAGTTGTGAACAAAACCAACATGGCTACCAAGGCAGCAGTGCCGATCAACCTCATTGCAGCACCAGGCGAAGCCATGGAAGAGCAGCTACTGGTTGATTAATTTATTCGGTAATCACTTCGAGGTATAACAGTAAAGGCTGAAATATATGATGGCAATTAAGGTTATTGAGCTAATTAAGATTGAACGTGAATCTATATATATGGTATGATGCTGGAGCGTTTAACATCAGATATGTTGCCTATTCTAATTAGCAACAAATCAGTTTAAATTTATTTGTGGTAAAAAAAAAAAAAAAGAGGTAACTATTGTCTCTGATTCTCTCTGTGGCGTTTTTAACTTCATTTTACATGTGGGTATTTGGACAACTCGCTACCTTGAGAGTCCAAACTATAGCTCATTTGATAGCAAAGTTCTATGTCCCATATAGTAAATAGATTCCATGCAATCCAGGAATAGGATTTGCTTGTCCTCATTAAGTACATAATTCTAACCAGAACAATGTCCGAATTTTCCTGGAAATCAGAAAAGAAATTTTATGGCAGGATGAAATGGTTAAAGACTAGTTCTACTGAATGATAATTAGTATTGTTTTCATGGCAATACTTATTTGATTTGAATCGGATCATGATTTCAAGCAAATTTAAATTCCATCCAATCAGAGTGGATAAAATCATGGATGTAGTGGGTAGTGGGGATGGTAGACTATGTTGGTCTTGGGAATGGTATATCATTCCAAACCGATTCGACGGTTCTGCAGAAATTGACAAACCTACCATCATTTTCTCATTATGATAGACTGAGTTTGATTTTTACATTAACGGATATATATTAAGTACAATGGTTAAAATTAGTCGTCTTGTAAATACTAGTATGGCCTGTCAATACTAGTTTTGTAAATAAATGTTCTATTATATTTCTTCTGTTGAAGGTATGGGACAAAGCCTGTAGCAAAACCAAATACTAGTATGTTCAGAATATTTTCTCCTACAAAGCATATGCTCAGTAGACGTCTAAGATTAGGCGTTTTGTTGAATATTTATGAGTTCTGATAATACCTCGTAAGATCTGCTTATTAGGGTTAGTTTAGGTCTTCACACATGTCTTTTGACTTCAGCATCTTCTCATTTACGTGGAGCATTTTACCAAGAAAATGATAGACTTATGGCATGAACCATACCGACATCAACATTCATTTTAATATTAGAATATGATATGTATGTTGCATGATGAGAAATCATAATAGAAAAAAAATAATATAAAGTAATATACAAATTAACATAACTATAACTTATCTATTCTATTATATACCTCCATTATAAACATTAATTTATAAAATCACGTGTAAGTTTGATACAAGGAGATTGGTGGGTAAAACCCTTTTCTGATTTTTGTTTTATTGAAGATTGAGGTGCCTTTGATATAAGAATTCCTAACCTATTTATAGGGCTAAATCAATGATGTGTAAACACGTTTTTGTATAAAAAAAACGTATAATAGTGGTGGTCGGTGGAATAGTGATGGCCGGTAGTCAAGATTATTGACCAACATGCTCCCCCCTAATCTTGACATGCCTCCAGATCACGAACACCCATTAACTGACGCATATTAGCTAACTTAACACCTGACATTGCTTTTGTTAGTGCGTCAGCTCGCTGTTCTCCAGTGCTCACGAACTTCATTATAATCTACCCTTTTTCCACACACTCTCTGATGAAGTGGTACTGTTACTCTATGTGTTTGCTGCGACCATGAAACACAGAATTTTTCATAAGAGATATGGCAGATTTGTTATGCACTAAGAGGATCACCGGCTTTGGCTAAGTTTTTGTCAGTCCACTGAGCATGTTCCTTAACCAAAGAGCATGGCATGCCGTAGTTGTGGCTACCATGAATTCAGCCTCGCAAATGCGACAGTCTTCTCCTTTTGTGAATTCCAGGACACCAAGCTTCCATTCATGTAGAAAGCCATTCCACTTGTGCTTTTCATTCCATCGTGATCACCGGCTAAGTCACTGTCTGTGTAACCGATGAAAGCTTCTTCATGTTGTCCCCTCATATAGATGAGACCGTAATGAACCGCTCCCTTCAAGTATCTCAGAATTTGCTTCACAACCTTGTGATGCAAATGAGAGATCTGGTTGGGTGTGTAGAAGATACCTGAGACATCCAACGATGCACCTATATTCTGTGGCATCCACAGAAACTCCCTCTGAATCTTTGTGCAGTCGTAGTTTAGGCTCCATCAGATACTTAGTGGCATTGCACTCTGCCATCCCGAATTGTGATAAAATCTTCTTTGCATAAGCTGACTGCTTCAGCTTTATCCATCCTTCCTTCTGCTCAACCTCAATCCCGAGGTAGTACGAGAGAAGTCCCAAATCGCTCATCTCAAATTTCGTCATCATTTGTTTCTTGAAATTCTTGACTTCTCCTGTTTTGCCTCTTGTCACAATGAGGTCATCAACATATACTCCAATAATTAGTGCTCCATCTCCTTTACCTCGAGTGTAGACGGCTTGCTCTTGAGAGCACCTCGTAAACCCAAGTTCTTTCAGGCTTTTTTCTAACTGAGTATTCCAGGCTCGTGGAGCCTGTCGGAGCCCATAAAGTGCTTTCGATAACCTGTACACCAGATGCTTCTGGCCTTGCACCTCGAACCCTTCCGGATGAGTGACGTAGACCTCTTCCTCTAATTCTCTATTAAGGAATGCTGATTTGACATCCATATGGTGTACCTCCCAACTCCGATTTGCAGCAAGTGCAAGTAACACCCGAACCGTATCAAGTTTCGCAACGGGTGCGAACACTTCTTCAAAGTCTATGCCTTGTCTCTGGACATACCCTTTAGCCACTAGCCTGGCTTTGTGCTTAATAACCCGTCCGTCGGAGTCCTTCTTCAATTTGAACACCCATTTCAAACCAATGGATTTATGGCTTGGTGGAAGTTCTGTCAGAGTCCAAGTGTTGTTCTTCTCAATGGACTCTATCTCCTTCTACATTGCCTGATACCAGACACTCTCAGTTGCTGCTTCTCGGTAGTAGGTTGGCTCGTCAAACTCCAACATCATCAGCTCATCTTCACCATCATTAAGATATACTTCTTTTGTGTTGGCGTAAATGTCTCTGATGTCTCTGAGACGTATAGGGCAGCCTTCCGGGGACTCTGGAACTTGTAATGGTATGCGTGAAGTAGAAGTATATGGACTTATATGTCCTATCATAGGTGATGAATAACCTACATCAGCAGTTGACTCTGGTACACCTTCCGATTCTTCTGGTTTGGAATTTGAATTCTCAGATAAGACGAACTCTGAGAATCCGCCATCAGTACCTACACTCCAGTTCCACCCAAGGTTCTCTTGGAAGATCACATCCCTGCTTATATGAAGTTTCTTCTACTGAGGATTGTAAAGGCGATGTGCCTTACACCCTTGCTCCACTCCAAGGTAAACCATGGGCTGGCTCCGATCATCCAACTTCTTTGGATGTGGTACTGTCACCTTCGCATATGTTGTGCAACCAAATACTCTCACATGCTCGAGATGGGGTTTACGGTCATTCCAAACCTTGTACGGGTTGTGCTCTCCTAACGCCTTTGTAGGAAGTCGATTCAGCAGGTATACCGCATGTCTCACGGCTTCTCCTCAAAACTAGGCAGGAACATGCATGCTCTTGAGTAAGGATCTAACAGTGGCCATCACGGTTTGATTTCTCCGCTCCACCACAGTGTTTTGCTGAGGAGTATACGGTGCAGTGAAATGCCTCTGGATACCCCATTCTTCACACGGCCTCGTAAACTCTTTTGAGAGAAATTCTCCTCCACGATTCGTTCCCAAGGTCTTTATTCTGTGATTAGTCAAGTTCTCTATCTGAACCTTGAACTTCTTGAAAACAGAACATGCTTCGTCTTTTTTTTTTGAGTGTATAAACTCACATCCAACGGCTATAGTTATCGACAATGAGGAGAAAATACGAGTTACCGGTAAGTGTGCTTGGCGTGATTGGCCCACACAGATCAGCATGCAGCAACTCTAGCTGCTTCTTTGCTTTGTAGGTTGTCTGGTCCGGGAAAGGGAGCCTAGTCTACTTAGTTGTCAAACAACTAAGTAGACTAGGCTCCCTTTGCCCATGACTTGAACGTCCAAGCCATCGCCAAATCTCACCTTCCCGGTGATCCTTTCATCAAGTTCTTGGAATATTTCTCGTCATCCCGACATATGGTTGCTGGCACCGTTGTCTAGGTACCAGGTATCCTTAGTTGCTGTCTTCACCTCATCCTCGTGAAACGCCTGTAACACCCCTTTTTCTTTAGGTTGTATGGCGTCTCGTTGCTTAGCTTCTATCTCCTCCTGAGACATGGAAAATAATAACGCTGACCCGTCAGAGGGAGAGCGTGTATATTGCCTTTCGTTGTCTTGCCGCTTGCCACGGCACTCTGATGCGTAGTGTCCCATCTTCCGGCAATTGAAACACTTGATGTGACTTTTGTCACGGCTGCTGCTGCCGGTGCCTTCCGCACGTTCCTGGCGCACTGCATTATTTCCGCCTCGGCCGCCTCGTGCACGCCACTGGCTTTTACCTCGGTCTGAGGTACCAAATCCGCGTCCCTGACTAGACGATGAAGTTTCCCCATGGCTATTCTTCTGGGTTGTCTGCTTCTCGGTTTGAGTAAACACGAGCCCACCGCCCGTGTTTTCGCGGAGATGAGCTCTCTCCTCGAATGCCTTCAATCGTTCTATAGCCTCCTCGAACGGCATCGTCTCATTATCGTAAAATTGTTCAATCCCGGCAACGACTGTGAAGTACTTATCAGGTACACAGTCGAGTAATTTCTTGACGAGTGCAGCATCGTCAAGATCTGCACCAAGGCTGGAAAAACGGCTTGGCATTCCAGTGAGTTTTCCGGCGAACTCGTCAATTGACTCCGGTTCTTTCATCCGTAGCGCATTAAATTCACTTATCAATGTCTGCAACCGAGCCTTCTTTACTCGATCGGCACCGAGATACCTCATCTTCAAGTTTTCCCAAATTTCTTTCGCCGTCTTCTTCTTTGCAATCTGAAGAAGAACATCTTCGGGAATTGCTTGAAGGATATAGGCACGCGTCTTCTTATCGTTTCTAGGATTGACTTTATCTTCCTCCGCTGGTTCGACCGCCTCCCATACTTCCTGAGCATATAGGATTGCATCCATTTTTATTGCCCATACCGTATAATTTGAGTAGTTCAGCCCGTATAATTTGAGTAGTTCAGCATCGGAGAATTGAACGACATTCCGCCGCTTGACCAAATTATTTTTGTATAATTTGGTCAAGCGTATAATTTTGACGCTTGCTGGGGAATAATTGACATTTTTATAAAAAAAAATATAATTTTTTTAAAATATCTCTTAATTACGAAAATGCCATTTGACATTGTAATTACAAAAATGCCCCCTTGACCACGTAATTACGAAAATGCCCATTGACTTCGTAATTACGAAAATGTCATTGACCTCTTTTTGACCTAGATATAAATACCCTCACTTTTTCCCCTTTTTTACTTCACACCTTCGTCGCATCCTCCACCTCCTCGTTTTCCTTTTGTTTTTTTTTTCACCACCGAGTTTCCCCACCGGATCGAGCCGCCACCGCCATTAATTTCTCCGGCCTCCTCGTCTTCTCCTCCACCACGGTCTTCGTCTTGCTTCTACCACCACTGCTGCCCGGAAGCGTCCAGCCAGGCGTCACCAAATCCACGACGGTCGACAGTGGCGAGCAACAACGAACGGGTTCGATCAGAGCTCGGGAAAGGATCTCGAGGGCTAGTAGGAAAGTGGTTGGATAGTGATTTCGCTCTGATACCAAATGTAAGTTTGATACAAGGAGATTGGTGGGTAAAACCCTTTTCTGATTTTTGTTTTATTGAAGATTGAGGTGCCTTTGATACAAGAATTCCTAACCTATTTATAGGGCTAAATCAATGATGTATAAACACGTTTTTGTATATAAAAAAAACGTGTAATAGTGGTGGTCGGTGGAATTGTGATGGCCGGTGGTCAAAGATTATTGACCAACATCACGTAATACAATCATAAGCATAAGAACTCGTCGATATGAACCCCGTTGAGCTCGCGATTATCAATTCGTTCTCACCAACGTAGAACTCGTCAACATCGTCGTCATCAATGGGAAAATAGTAAGTCTTAGAACTCATCGACCTATCAAAATCAATATATAACTATAATATCTCATCATACGATTGGTGTAAAAGTTGGCGATTTGAAACGATGATTACATCTATGGCACCACCACCAGCAACCACAGTAGAGTTCTTTAGAGCTCTTCTAACAATCATGATAGCATCATATAGACTCTGCTCAGCTTCCTCGATGAACTGAGAATGATAATAACAAACAAAATAGAGTAAAACATCAACCTACACCATAGAAACAGTCAGTTATATGCTCTAGAAATCAAGATTAAAGAAGCACCTGATCAGCACCATCACGTGTCTGACCAGATGGACATCCGCTAAATATGTTGAACCTTTCTTTCGCTACTTGCTTCTCTTAAAATATGTTGAAGGTGGGTGTGGAGTGGGATTGGTTTGTCAATGTTAGGAGGGAAAGAGAAATATTTGAGTTTTAAAAAAAACCCAATGAGAGGTAGTCCCAGGGAAAAAAATTGAGGTATCTCTCATTGTCATTGTTATTATTTTTATTAGGTGGTACCTTCATTCTTTCAATAACATATGATGTTATAAGTGTTTTTTTATTAAATAGATGTAAAATTTACCCAAAATATAAAAAAATTAAAATAATATCAATATCATGCATACGGAATTAAAATTCTAAAACGATATAAAACCAATAACCGAACGCTCACCTCACCCCAATCACCCAAAATCGAACACACTCTGTTTGATTTCTCAACAACGCCAATTTTCCTCAATTTCTTCCAATTCGTTCTAAGCAAAAGATGGAAGTTTGTTTCTGGATTCGTCGTGTTGAATCGAAGACGCTCTTATTGTAATACCTAAGTATTTTAGATAACGTATTGCTAGTGGCAATACAAAGCTAAGTGCATGACAAGACTAAGACATTTTACGTTTATAATGCAAATAAGTGAAAATGCTAGCCAAAAAGACAAATATGGTGACGAATAGCAATGCGACACTTAAGCCTCTTATGTTTAAACTTGATCGACAAATGAAATATTAACACTTAAGGTACATGTGTCACAATGAGACCTTGCCACCTTAAGGATACTTAGGTTTATAAGTGTCAAAGTTAGAGATATAAAGTAACCACCTAGAAATATACTTGTCAATGTTTAAGCAAAGTTGAATCATATGACACCAAAGCGCCCATGTGTCAAGAAAAGGATCGAGGATACGTCATACACGTATATGCTTACATGTCAAGATTTCAAGCAAGAAAGTGACACCTAGCGACACATGTCAACCATTAAACTAAGCAAGTGATGACTAAGCACTAACATGTGCTCTATAAATAGCCATGATGTAGGTTTCAAAAGGGAAGATAAACACATGAAAGGGTAAGCTAAAAAAAAATTAGAAAATAGGATACAATGTTAAGGAGGACATGCATTATTGACGTGCTAGCGTCAAGGGTGCTAAAAGGATCAGATATCAAGAAGGATGAGCCTTTAAGTCTCAAGAAACCCACAAGATGTATTAAGGTAATTATATGTATTGTCCTTTATATGGCATCGTTTATGTCAAGTCCATGATTTTATCAATACTTGTATGTTCCATGAAAACCAAATCATCATTCATCTTTAAGGTTTTGCCAATGGTTAATTGTTTTATAAAAGATAAGCCTTCCTGCTTGTGAAATCTATGTCTGTCAAGTTATCGCTATGATTTGTTATGATCATCGACAAGTATGTTTTTCATGATTTAAGTAAGAGCCTTCCATGAATGTTTTGCGAGTTGTTAACAAGAACCATGAGCCACCAAGTACAAGGGGAACACATTCCCACCAGGTATTCAATGATGTTCTTCGGAGGGTCCTCAACGACCCATGGTGCACCTAACATGTCATAATGACATGAAGTATATCAAGTCATGACCACTCGCAAGCCAAGTTTCAAGAATAGTTTATGTGTTTTATGTAACAAACCCAAATTTCAAGTATCATTTAGTGTTTCAAGTAACACTTATAAGTTTCAAGTAACGTCCAAGGGTTTCAAGTATAGTTTATATGCTTCTAACTTAATCAAGTTTGCTAACACGCATCTAATTTTTCAAGTATAGTCTTCATATTTTTCTAATGTGTTTCAAGTATCGCAACAAGATCTACTTAAATACTTTTATTATCATCTTGCTCTTCTAAGTTTCTAAGCTTTAAGAAACCTCAAGTTTACCCATCAATGATTTTACATGTCATAATATAGTTAATGGGATTTCTATCTTACTTTTCAAATTATTCAAATAATTTCAGGTCTAATAACAAGGTTAAAGAAGCATAAAGGATGGGTAATAAAGTTAGAGCCAAATAGAAATGAAAAGATATAATTATGGTTTTTTTATTAGAGCCTTGTGGTTTAGCCTTAGGGTTAGACCATGACGGTGATGCCTCTTAAGCATATCCAAAATTGGGGGCATTACATTGATTCCCCAAACATTCCCAACGTCGCCCTGTTTCTCCCAAATTTGGGTTCGTGAATTAGTGGGAGATCATTTCTAAGCTCGAATTCAATTTCATTTTGGAATGTATTTATGGTTTGATTGCTCTTGTTGTTCGCATGAAAATATAGGGTTGATATTATGGTTGAAGACGGTGCTTTTTGGGAACCCAACTCTGAAACCCTAATTCATGATTGGAAGTGGATTTGTTTTTTTTTTTTTTTTTTGGTTTTTTTTTTTTTTTATTTTGGAAATCCTAGCTTATTGTAGTGTAATGATGCAATTTTGCGAAAATTAACTCAGGCGCTAGGTTTTAAAATTATACAGGCACTCTATTTTGATAAATCAAAGGCGCTCTATTTAAAAATTACACTCGCGCTCTCTATCTAAAAACATGGGAGCTCTGTTGGATATGAAATTGATTTTTGAATATGAAATTGATTTTTGAATATGAAATTGATTTTTGAAATTGTCAATGGTCAAAAGAAAATTGATGAAGGAGGACTGTTGGATGTGATAACAGAATCAGAATTCATGCACCGAAGTCTCGAGCTTAACAAAAAAAAAAAAAAAGAGTTGAATGAGAGTTAACGATAAAAAAAGATCAAAGATACACTGATCGAAGAATCAAGCGGGATCGATATGCATGACTAAGAGGACACAATAGGACTGCTGTTGCTGTACAAACTTAGCATATTGTTCATAAGCACTTCAAAACCCTCATTGACCTGGATTTACTGTAACTTTGTCATACAAATGGATAAAATTTATGACTACAAGTGGACATCATACTTTTATCAAAATTTACCAGTCACTCGATGTAAATGCTGGGATTCTTGAAAAAATGATTGGATATGTTTTGCTCATTCGAGTAATTTTTTTCTATTATCACCCTATTTCAATTTATATAGACGCTTAGTTTGTCATGCATTTTTCATTTTTAATAAGACTGTCTGTTTTAGTTTAACCAGGAGTTATGTTTCATTATATTGCTTATTTTCACAAATTAACATTTTTTTCTAATAAATTTATTGGTTTTTGGAGAAGATAAATGTGGTAGATCGAGTTCAAGGAGATTTGGTCGACGTCATTCCAAGATATGCAAGGTGGAATCTCAAAGATATATCAAATGATATATTAAATTCAAAACTAACAAGGTAAAAAATAAAAAAATAAAAAAAAGTTTGGGATTGATTCTGCAAGTTATCATTTGTTTTTAAAAAATTTAAACTAACATGCGTATAGAAAATATCATTTGATATTTGATAAGTTGCATCTAAATGAAACTGAAAAGAGAGAATACGGGATGGGGCCGACCACCATGGTGATAGAATACGGGATGGGGCCGACCACCATGGTGATAGGAATATGCAATCTCTCTACTTGTATAGAAATTGATGAACAAAACTTAGAAGTATTAGCCATGATGTTGTTAGTGTGCTTAGACTAAAAATTAAGTAGATAGCTATAATGTAGGTCATATACTGGAGGGTAAACGGCCACAAATAGAGAGCATTGAGTAAGCCACCAGATACCAACTACTACTGAGGATTTCGGCTAAGCAACTAAGGCATGCATGAGCAACAAAAGACCTGCAAAACTTCTAGGATCTAGGATTGAATTTGCAGACAAGGACCAACACAGCAATACATGGATTGCATCAGATCTGGGTGCAGACGAGGTTGCAACAGGGACTGGATATAGATGAGATCTCAACAGTACTGAGTACAGACTAAAGAGAAGCAGACTGGAGTGCAACAGGGATGGTTACTGAGGTTGGGTCAGAGGTTTGAGGTTCGGTTAAATCGAAGATTTGAGGTTCAGAGTGTGACAGTACGAGGATATGAAAAATATGGGCTGTCAACATCAGTTGAGGGTCACATGTGATCAGCAGTCATATCAGATCTTATACACAAGTCACGGGTTCATTCCCTCAGCCTATAAAAGAGGATCAATGAAGCTCAATGAATATAGAGGTTGAACGTGAGATTAAGTGCAAACTTGTAAAATAATCTGTAAGATCCAATATTCAACCTAGAGGGGGTGTGAATAGGTTGTATCAAATTTTATTTAAACTTTTGATACGGAATACTAGTTCTTTGTAGACCACTATTCTATGAACACTACTTAGGTAGTCTGCAAATGATGCTTGGTGGTCTGCAGCAGAGAGTTTAAACTTTTGAGTTTATCTATGTTTGGCCGTGATGATTTGTTTCTAACAGTTCTAAATATCAAGCAATAAAGGCAAGTAATAGACACATTATTTATACTGGTTCAGACACTCGTTATCAAATGATAATCGAGAGCTTAGTCTAGTCTTCCCTTGGTGACTAGTGTAGTCAAGTCAAAAGTTGAGTATCACTATCTTTTTGTTTGTACCTTACAAGAAACTTCTTTTTACAAGCTATCTAACTTGTACAAAAGATGAAGGACTCACATCCTTTGCATAGATCCAAACTCTGGACTCTGCTGCAAGATGTGTTTTTCTCTAGACTAGTGACACCCTTTTCACTGTGATCTTGAATAATGTTTGAACTTATGATTACATTGCACGCTTGTCTTTCAATCTCATTCAACAGCTTTTCTTCAATGAGCCTCAACGGTTCCTTTTTATAAGCTCAGGAAATAAACCTAGCAAACATGATACTGTTTCTGATATGACACTTTGTCACTCATGTCCCCACCCATCTTGTTTCTGATGGTAGCAGTCCACTAACTTCAAAATTTGTGCCGTTGCTGTCTGTACCTCAAATCTTCGTTTGAATGACTTCAGACCTCTGACCCCACCTTAGCAACCATCTCTGCAATACTCCAGCCTGTTGTAACTTCCAGTCTGCATCTAGTATTGTAAGCCTTAGTTTACTCTCTATAACCCTAGTCTCCACCAAGACCCTGCTGTAACCTCCAGTCTGCACCTAGATCTGATGCACATTATGCTTCGCGATGTTGGTCCTCATCTACAAGCTGATTCCCAGATCCTGAAGTCTTTGATGGTCTTTTGTTGCCCATTAATGCCTTAATTGCTTATCAAAAAATGTCTCTAGTAGTCTGCATCTGGTGGCTTACATAATGTGAAAGGACCATAACAAAGGCAACTCTGAAAGAAAAGAAAAAGGCATAGCCTATGATGCAAAGACAAGGAGCGACATCGACTTTGATGATGAAGACATAATCTCAAACGCTCAGGTGTGTCTCATGGTCAAGGATGATGATGAAAAACAGTAGGTATTTGATATTTCTGATTCAGATGCCACTATAGAGGAATTGAAGTAAGCACTTCAAAAAACCTCTAAGAACTTTATTTCCCTTTTAAAGGAAAATAAAGAAAATCTTAAACAGATTGCAAGTCTCAAAAAGAAATACAATTTAACAGATGAAGAGACTAATAATAGTCTAGTCAGTGCTCAAAATAAACTCAGAGAAGCAAATGAAAAGGTGAAACTTCTCAATGCAGTAGTGGAAACAGTTACTTTGAGATCCACTCAGCTTCAGAAAAAAGTGGATAAACAATACATACCATGTTCAGGAAGGAAAGCAGACTAGAGCAAGCTTTAAACCCCTAAACTCTTCAGAGTCAACTAGAATTCTTGAATTATTGCATATGGATCTCTTTGGTAGAAAGCTTAAACAGAGAGAAGTTTACTCTAGTTATAGTAGATGATAACTCCAGATACACTTGGGTAATGTTTTTACATAAAAAGAGTGAAACTTGCAGTCTGATGACTAGGTTTCTTAGACAAATTCAAAATGAAAATAGCATAGAAGTAATCACAATTAAAAGTGATCATGACACTAAATTTGATCAAACAGGAGTAGATGTCTACTACAATGACCATGCAATCAAATACAACTTCTCAGTACCCAGAACACCTCAAAAAAATGGTGTGGCTGAGAAGAAAAATAGAACACTCATAGAGACAACTGGGACAATGCTTTCTGATGCAAACGTATTTAAAATCTTTTGGGCAGAAGCAGTTAATACAGCCTACTATACTCAGAATAGATGCACAATTCACAAGCATTATAAAAAGACTCCCTACGAATTATAGAAAGGAAAGACACCAAGTGTCAATTACTTTCATGTTTTTAGATGCATATGTTATATACACATTAATGATAAAAGATATCTGTAGAAATTTGATCCTAAGACAGATGAGGGAACTTTCTTAGGGTATTCTACAAGCAGTAAAGCTTTTATAGTGTACAATAAAAGAACACAAATGGTTGAGGAGTCAGTGCAAGTATCATTTGATGAATTAGAAAAATTTGTAAGATATGCAAATGTATTTGATGAGGAATATGCATGTAATGAAAAGGCTACAGAAGAGGTCATTGAAAGTGCAGACAAGGAAGAATAATCTGCACACAATGACAATGCAACAGAGACTGAAGAACAAACTCAACAACAACTGGAAACTAATGAACAAGATAAAAGAAGATGGATCAATACACATACACAAGATGACATCATTGGAGATAAGGATGCACTTGTGGAGACTAGAAGGGCAACAAATGGAGAATGCCTCTCTACATGCTTTATATCAGAAATAGAACCTAAAATAATAACTGAAGCCCTAAATGATCCAAACTGGGTAGATGCTATGCAAAAAGAACTAAATAAGTTCAAAAGAAATGAGGTATGGTATCTAACACCAAGACCCAAGAACTATCCAGTTGTAGGCTGCAAATGGGTATTTGGAAACAAATCTGATTAAAATGGAATAGTCATGAGAAACAAAGCTAGATTAGTTGCTAAGGGATACTCACAAGAAGAAGGAACTGATTTTGATGAAACCTTTGCCCCTGTAGCAAGATTAGAAGCCATAAGAATATCCCTTGTCTATGGTGCATATCAAGGATTTAAAGTCTATCAAATGTATATAAAATGTGCATTTCTTAATGTAAAGCTACAGAAGGAAGTTTATGTTGAACAACCTCCTGGCTTTGAAAACTCTGAATATATAAAATATGTATATAGGTTAGACAAGGCATTATATGGATTAAAACAAGAACCTAGGGCATGGTATGAAACCCTCTCAACATTTTTTTGTGAAAACAAATTTGAAAGAGATAAGGTAGATACCACTCTGTTCCTCAAGAAGCATAACGAACATATATTGTTAGTGCAAATCTATGTTGATGATATTATATTTGGTTGCGAACATTTTGTAGAACTAATGAAATCTAAATTTCAAATGAGTTTAATGAGGGAACTGAAATATTTCCTAGGACTTCAAGTACAACAATTAGAAAATGGAATCTTTTTAAATCAATACAAGTACTTAAAAAACACAATTAAAAAGTATGGCTTAGAAAGTGCTGGTCATATGAAAACTCCCATGAGCACATCAATTAAGATAGATAAAGATGAACATGGAAAAAAGATATATCAAACCATGTATAGAGGAGTAATAGGATCATTGTTATACCTTACGTCAAGTAGATTAGACATTCAATATACAGACTGTGTCTGTGCAAGGTATCAATCTGATCCCAAGGAATCCCACTACACTACAGTAAAGAGAATCCTGAGATATCTTAAAGGAACTCCAAACCTTGATGTATGGTATCCTAGGGAATCAGATTTTACACTAATAGGTTTTCCAGATATAGACTTTGCAGGTTGTAGAATTGACAAGAAAAGCACAAGTGGATTGATCTCCTGGTTCAGCAAGAAGCAGACCACCATGTCAACCTCTACTGCAGAAGCAGAGTACATAACTGTAGAAAGTTGTGGTGCACAAATACTATGGATGAGATCACAGCTTGTATACTATGGTATGATATTCTCTGAAACCTCTATATTTTGTGACAACACGTCTGCAATGGCAATTTCAGAAAATCCAATTTTTCATTCAACAACGAAGCATATTGATGTCAGATATCACAT
Source organism: Drosera capensis (assembly GCA_001925005.1). NCBI lineage: Eukaryota > Viridiplantae > Streptophyta > Magnoliopsida > Caryophyllales > Droseraceae > Drosera > Drosera capensis. The sequence continues at coordinate 42,143 of LIEC01011379.1, forward strand.
TATCAAAGGCCATGTGCAAAAAGGTCATATTAAATTGGAATATATTCCAATAGAAAAACAAATTACAGAAATTTTTACAAAACTTCTCGATGAGAGTAAGTTTACTCAATTTTGAGGAGAATTGGCTATACTTGATTTATAACAATAAAATGGCCAAAATGTTTTACTGCTCCACTACACATGTAAAAAGCATACTAGCATTATTTATAATACAGACTAGCATTATTGCTCTACTGCTATACAGCTTGGTTCACAAGTGAAGAGTAGACTAGAAGTAATATTGCTCTGCTGCATCTATTTTAGGAAAAGATTTTTAGACGTTACAAAACTGATTTCCTAAAATAACACAACGATCAAATCATGGCTGGCACTCCGTGATGGCTAGAAAACACTATCAACGGTCATAATCTTTAAACGAATATAAAAACTGAAATTTTTCAATTAGAAAAATCACTTTACTCTCAAATACTCTCTCTCTCAATCTAAGAACGCTCTCATTCGATCTCTAAGCATTAGAGTGCTCTACTGCACGAAATTGAAAACCCTAACTCTCTAAAAACCTTTCAAATTCAATTTCTGAACTCAACAATTCTTTCAAATTTTTTTCAAAAATGGCCAACACACCCTCAAACACATCCCAAAAGAGTCTCAAGTCATCTAAAAAGCAAAAGAGCCCCATAAGGAAGATCGAAGTGCAGACTAGCGTTGTGTTTGATTTCAATAGTATACGAGGAGAATCAGATGAAGTAAAGGACATAGCTGACTTGATCAAAGAAGCTGGACTCAAGTAATTATGTGAAAGAACATCCTAGATCTATGATGATGAAGTACTGGACTTCATCGGAAAGACGAAAGTTGCAGACAACCTGCAACTGATCTCATATACCACTACTTCAAAGAAGATTGCAGTTTACATAAAACCTGACAACTTCGCACAATTCTTCAATCTGCAGAATGAAGACTCAAGAATCATTCCAGCAAACATCATAACTACAGGAAGCCACGCAATGCTAACCGTAGATAGATGGAATGAAGGCATAAGAACGATGAAGAAATACCTATGAAAGGAGCACAAGCGGCTCGCAGACATAGTGAAGAAGGTCATACTCTCAAGGGATTTCAGCAATAATCAGATTACAACTGATCAACAAGAGATCATGTGCGTAATCCTAACTGAATACAAAGTCAACTGGGCTTAGTTGCATATGTATCAGCTTGGCAAGGCTATATAGGCACAACAACTGCTATTTGGAAGGTTAATCAACATCCTTCTCAAACAAAAACTGAAGCTATCCGAAAAAGAAGGTAGGCCATGGACGAAGGCCAAGCAGATTGACGTCAAGAAAATAGGCAAGCAGCCTATTGGATTGACGAAATAGACTACAGTACTACAAACCATTGTTAAACTTGCAGGCCATCTACCAAAGTCTGCAGAAGTGCAGACGAGAAGAAAGGCTATGGAGACGACTACTGTAGTACAGACGAGATCAGTAGTGAATCAGATCAAGAAAGTACCAGTCAGTAAAGCCCAACCAACCAAGAAGAAGGAGCAAAGAGTGACAAGAAGAAAACTTCTTATGCATACCTTAGACGAGGAAACCATTTCGGATCACCCAGCTGTAGAGTTAACTCACATGGAGGTGGAGACACAATCTACAGAAGTGCAGACTGGCACATTGATGAGCCCTCGTCCTCAAGGATACTACCAAAAGCACCAGAATTAGCCTTAATCCATGATGCTAATGTGAAAATGAAGTTCTTGAAGGTTGGAGCAGACGAGAAGTTCGAAATCAAATCTTGGAAACTCAAAAGAGTTTAATGCTGTAGCAAACTAGTGAAGGACCTCGAGCTCAATTTAGACAAAAGCTTGCTGCTAAAGGATACATAAAGGATAAGATAAGGGAAATAGAAGCCAATCTGACAGCCTTGCACACTAGACCAGCTCAAGACATCTTTGGTATCTCTGCTGCACCCTCCGTGATAATCAAAACTACTACAGCAGAGCCAACAACAACAACAATTATTCCATTCATAACAAGTGGAATGGATATTTCTACTAATGTAGAAAATCAACCAAATACTACAACAGAAGTATGGACAACCACAACAACAACAGAGGTGAGACCTTCTCCAGAAAAGGTCATAGACACAATCCTACAGACGGTCCAAGCCGTAGAAGAAAGAGCTCAACTGCTCATGGCTAGAACCTCTCAACTGCTTAACCAGAAGAAGCATGCTGAGATGCAACAAAAGAAAGAAAGGGAAGGCATGATTCAAGAGTTTGTAATACAACACAAACTACCAATCAAAAGGCCAACAAGAACTGAAAGGCAAACAAGGGCTTCCAAACCAAGACTAGTTCGCTCAGGACCAAATACCCTTTACATAATCAATCCAGAAAGATCGCAGGCTCTGATTGGAAGATATATGACTATCTCTCAAGACTTTATTTAGGAGAACATCAGCCATCAGGTGATGATAGTGATGGTAATGATGGTGGTGATCAGCCACAACCAGATACTGTGGACGATGATGGGGAAATCATTGATCAGACTCCTAAAGAAGGAGTACAAGAGCATACAAAACAGCTGAGTCAATACAGCAGAGTCTTCTGCAGTAGACCAAGCAGCTGAGGAGAGGACCTTGTAGCAGAAGAACCTACAGAGGAAGAAGAAAATAAGTCATCTGCTGAAGGACATGAAGCTGACAAAGGATTGGAACCATCCACTGATGAAGCTACAGTTGAGGGATAAGCAACAGAAGAATCTGTAACAGAGACACAAGTAGTAATCGCCCTTACAGTTGAAAAATAAGCAGCTGAGGTTCATTCAACAGACTCAAGTAAAGTTAAATAACCTATAGTCGAGAAATAAACCGAGGGCCTACATACAGCTGAAGACTAAACAGTCGAAACTCTAGCTCAAACTGCAGTACAGGCACAAACAACTCACACTATTGTTGAGGTAACTCCATCAAAGGATGCAAAAGGGCCAACAATAATGCAGTTGAAAGATGTTCAAACTATATCCGAAGTCCCTCCATCTTTCTTGTTTGGATTGGAGCAAACGGCAGCAAATCCACCATCTGAGGTACAAGTACCCATGCATAGTAGGATCTCTACAACTCAGATAACACTAGATCAGATGACATCAATAGCAATATGGAATCTAAAGGAGGCATTTGAAGATGATATTCAGATAGTCTCAGTTCAGCCAAGACAAATAGCCAAAAGGGTACCAACCTCATCCTCAGAAACAACCATAGGCTACAGACTTCAAAGGATCGATCAAGACATCTATGACATGCACTCAGGGAGCAGAGATGCATTTCATGAACTTCTTGAAACTCTGCATCCCATTGCCAAATATATAGACGAAGAACGACACATCAGAAGAAAAACTTTTGAAGACATTCGCACTTTACTCGACATTCTAACTGAAGGGGTTCTTGATAAAATGCAACATGCCAATGCTATTAATCTGCAACAATACTGGATTAGCTCATCCAATTTTAACAAACTCAGAGGTCAACACAAGGCTGATCCACAAAAACTTCACACTGCTGTACAGACTACCCAACAACAACTGACTGAACACATCGATAACAATGATGCAAGGATAGGACTGCTGGAAACACAACTCCAAGTGGCACAGAAGAAGGTCTTCTCTGAACTCAAAAGCATATGCACTATCATTGAAACTCTACCCTCTACCATCAATGCTGACAAAAAGGGGAAGAATCACTCTACAGTAGAAAAGCAGATGACTGCAACTCGAGGGGAGAAACAGCCTGTAGAAAAGCAAAGATAGCCTTCCAAGGCACAAGAAGAACGGTCTGTAAAAAGATCCAGACATCACATAGAGAAGACCTTAGGGCACAGAACGATGGGGGAGCAATCTTATGAAGAACGAAGATGATATCAACATCATAGAGATTCTGAAGAAAGGACTCCCAAACGCAACAGAAGATCAGAAGAAGAACACAAGAGTCAACACAGCAAAGGAAAAGAGCACCAAAGGTAAGGTTAAAACATCTCTACTGCTTTTTTGGTTAATTTTAGTTTACCAAACAATGTAACTATGTACTTAGAAAAATTGTAAACTTGTTGTTTTACATAAAAGTTTTGTTTAGCATCAATTTAGGGAGAGATTGATAGCATTGTGCAATCCCTCCAATTGTATAGAAATTGATGAAACAAAATTGAGATGTATTACTCTTAATGTAGGTAGTATGCTTAGGCTAGAATGGACAATGTATAAGTCATTAGATACAGATTACTAGAAACATTTTTAGATAAGCAGCTAAGGCATTAATGAGCAATAAAGGACCATCGAAGGCTTCAGGATCTGGGATTGAGCTTGCAGATGAGGACGAACATAGAAAAACATAATATGCATCAGATCTGAGTGTAGACTGGAAGTTGCAGCAGGAACTTGGTAAAGCCTATTGTAGGGTACAGACTAGGTCTTGTAAGACTGGATGTAGACTGGAAGTTGTAGCAGATTGGAGTACAACAGAGATGGTTCCTAATGTGGGGCCAAAGGTCTGAAGTCATTCAAACGAAGATTTGAGGTACAGACAGTAATTGTACAAATTCTAAAGTAGTGGACTGCCGGCATCAGAAAACAAGATGCTGGGGGACATGAGTGGCAAGGTGTCACATCAGAAATAGTACCATATTGCTAGGTTCGTTCCCTGAGCCTATAAAAGGGAACCGTTCAGGCTCATTGAAGTAAGGCTGTTGAATGAGATTGAAAGACAAGCATGCAAGGCAATCAAATATTCAAAGATTACTCAAGAAAGATGAATCATGAAATACAAAGTGAATGGTGTTTACTAGTCTACAAAAGCACACAACTTGCAGGAGAGTTCATTAGTTTGATTCTGTGTAAAGATCTTGGTTCTTTGTATTTTGTACAAGTTAGCTACCTTGTAAAAAGAAGTTTTCTTGTAAGCTATAAACAAGAACATAGTGATATTGACCTCTTGGCTTGACTACACTGGTCACCAAGAGAAGACTGGATTAAGCGCTTGTTATCAATTGATAACAAGTGTCTAAACCAGTATAAATACTGTGTGTCTTACTTGCTTTCATTATCTAACATTTAGAACTGTAAAGAAACTAACCTTCACGGCCAAACAGAGACAAACTTTTAGAGTTTGAAGTCTGTATAATAGACCATCAAGTGTTAGCTGTAGACCATCTAAGTGGTCTGCATAGAACACTGGTCTGCAAAGAACATAATCCGCTGCATAAAAATGTTTAAATCTTGAATCAACCTATTCAACCCCCCCTCCCCCCCCTCTCTAGGTTGAATCTTAGACTTTATAGTTAGCATAATGAGTTTTCTCTTTGCTTTCTTGATCTTCTTCATCTTCGTTGGTTGAGCCTTACTAAGATTCAATCTTTTTGTCCTTGGCACTACTACAGTTGTCTGCACTGTTGCATTCGGTAGCGGTCTGTAGACTTCCTTCTGGTCTACAGACCTACAGACAGTTGTGAGTGTTCTGTAGGCTTGATGATAGTCTGCACAGCTGCAGTCTTCTTTGTAAGTCCAATAGGGTGCTTACCTATTTTCTTGATGTCTATATGTTTGGCCACCATCCATGGCCTCCCTTCTTTGTCTCAATTTTTGTTTGAGAAGGATGTTGATGATCCTTCCAAACAGTGGTTTCTTTGATATGTACAGCTTTTGCAAGCTTATGCATGAGCAATTTTGCCCAATTAACTTCATGATTTCTTACTGGCAGTGGTAATCTGATATTTATTAAATTCTCTGGAGAGAATGACCTTCTTGACAATATCTGCAAGCATCTTGTGTTGTTTTGATAAGAACTTCTTTATTTTCCTTATTCCTTCATTCCACCTTTCTTCTGCTAGCATGGCATGTCTTCCTGTTGTCACAATTGTAGGAGGAATGATTCTTGATCCTTCATTAGGTAAGTTGAAGAACTGAGCAAAGTCATCTGCCTTGATGTAGATTACAACTTTCTTTGCAGTAAAGTTATAAGAAAGTAGTTGCAAGTTGTTTGTGACTTTTGTCTTTTGGATGAAATCAAGTACTTCATCGTCATAAATTCTGCTTTCGTGTTCGTGTCCAGCTTCTTGGATCAGATCGGTAACTTCATTCATCTCATCGGATTCTTCTCGCAAAGTGTTAAAATCGAACACAACTCCAGTTTGGAGTTCGATTTTTCTTGATGGGCTTGATTACTCATTAGACTTGGTGTTCTTCTTTGAGATGTTTGAAGGAGTGTTGGCGATTTTCGAAGAGTGTTTGATGAAAATCTTGAGTTTTGAAAGTGAGTTTGAAAGAATTGAAAGTTAGGGTTTCAGTTCTTTATGCAGTAGAGGGCTTCGAATGATTAGAGAGAGAATGAGGGCATTTTAGAGAAAGAGAGAGAGTTTAGAGAGTATAGTGATTTTCATTTAGAAAAATTTCTCCTTTTATAGTCTCCAGAAATATTACCGTTGCTAGACGTTTCTAACCGTTATGCAGTACAAGTCATTTATTTTGACTGTTGCGTGATTTAAAGAAAACCGTTTTGTAATTTTAATATTCTTTTCAAAAGTAAATGAAGAAAAGAAATATTGCTTGTAGTCTGCTTCCACGTATACATCAAACAATACAGCAATAATGCTAGTCTGCATTCTACATATACAGTAGAGCAATAAAGCATTTTGGCCAGTTTCACTTTAGTATACCAAATTCTGCTCCAAATTGAATAAACTAATTCTCATCGAGAGATTTTGTAAAAAAATATATACAATTTTATTTTTCTATTGGAATATATATTCCAATTTAATATTACATTTTTGCACATGATCTATGATAAAGTGATATCTGACATCAATATGCTTGGTTCTTGAATTAAAAACTGCATTTTCAGAAATAGACATTGTAGACGTGTCACAAAATATTGAGGTTTCAGAGAATATCATACCATAGTCTACAAGCTTTTATCTCATCCATAATATTTGTGCAGCATAACTTCCTACGGCTATGTATTCTTCTTCTATAATAGAGGTTGACAGAGTAGTCTGCTTCTTGCTGAACCTGGAGATCAATCTTGCACCAATGAATTGACATGATCCACTTGTGCTTTTCCTGTAACCTCTACAACCTCCAAAGTTTATATCTGAAAAACCTATGAGTGTAAAATCTGATTCCCTAGGATACTATACACCAAGGTTTGGAGTTCCTTTGAGATATCTCAGGATTCTTTTTATTGCAGTATAGTGGGATTCCTTGGGATCAGATTGATACCTTGTATAGACGTAGATTGAGTATTGAATGTCTGGTCTGCTTGCTCTAAGGTATAACAATGACCCTATACATTGTTTGATTTATCTTCTTTCAATGTTCATCTATATCTATTTTAATTGATGTGCTCAAGGGGGTTTTCATATGACTAGCACTTTCTAAGCCATACTTTTTAATTGGGTTCTTTAAGTATTTAGACTCATTTAGAAAGATTTCACTTTCTAATTGTTGTACTTGAAGTCGTAGGAAGTATTATAATTCCCCAATAAACTCATTTGAAATTTAGATTTCATTAATTCTGTAAATCATTCACAAAGTTTATTATTAGTGCAGTCAAATATAATGTCATCAACATAGATTTGCACTAACAATATATGTTCTTTATGCTTCTTAAGGAATAGAGTGGTATCTACTTACCTCTTTCAAAATTATTTTCACATAGAAATGTGCCCTAGGTGCTTGTTTTAATCCATATAATGCCTTGTCTAACCTATATACATAATCTGGATATTTAGAGTCTTCAAAGCCAGGACGTTGTTCAACGTAAACTTCCTCTTGTAGCTTTCCATTTAGAAAAGCACTCTTTACATCCATTTGATAGACTCTAAATCCTTGATATGCAACATAAGAAAGAAATATGTTTATGGCTTCTAATCTTGCTGCAGGGGCAAATGTTTCATCAAAATCAATTCCTTCTTCTTGTGAGCATCCCTTCACAAATAACCTAACTTTCTTTCTGATGACTATTCCATTTTCATCAGTTTTGTTCTAAAATACCCACTTCCAGCCTATAATTGGATAATTTTTTGGTCTTGGTGTTAGATATCATACCTCATTTCTTTGGAACTTCCCAGTTTGGATCATTTAAGGCTTCACTTATTATCTTAGATTCCATTTTTAAATAGTTATTCTCCATTTATTGCTTTTCTAGTCTGCACATGTGTATCTTTATCTCCAATGATGTCATCCTGTATGTGTGTCTTAATCCATCTTTGTTTATCTCGTTCATTGGTTTCCAATAGTTGTTAAGTTTGTTCTTCAGTCTCTATTGCATTTTCATTTTGTGCAGAGGACTCTTCCTTGTCTGTAGTTTCAATGACTTCTTCTGCAGCTTGTTCATTACATGCACATTCCTCATCATAAACATTACCATCTCATATGAATGTTTTTGATTTATCAAATGTTACGTGAACTGACTCCTCAATGGTTTATGTTTTTTTATTATACACTCTAAAGACTTTGCTGTTAGTAGAATACCCTAAGAAAGTTTCCTCATCTATCTTAGGATCAAATTTCTGTATGTAGCTTTTGTCATTGTTGTGTATATAACATTTGCATCCAAAAGCATGAAAGTATTTGACACTTGATGTCTTTCCTTTCCACAATTCATAGGAAGTCTTTTTATATAGTTTGTGAATTGTGCATCTATTCTGAGTGTAGCAAGCTGTATTTACTACTTCTGTCCAGAAGCTTTTAGGTAAATTTGTATTAGCAAGCATTGTCCTAGTTGCTTCTATGAGTGTTCTATTTTTCCTCTCAGCTACACCATTTTGTTGAGGTGTTCTGTATGCTAAGAAGTTGTGTTTGATTCCATAATCATTGTAGTAGACATCTACTCCTGTTTGATCAAATTCAATGCCATGATCACTTTTAGTTATGTTCACTTCTATACCTTTTTCATTTTGAATTTGTCTATGAAACCTAGTTAGTAGACTACAAGTTTCACTCTTTTTATGCAAAAACATTACCCAAGTGTATCTTGATTAATCATCTACTATAACTGGAACAAAGAGATCCATATGTAATAATTACAGAATTCTAGTTGATTCTGAAGAGTTCAGGGGTTTAAAGCTTCCTCTAGTCTGCTTTCCTTCCTGACATGGTTTGCATAGTTTATCCTTTTTAAACTTTACTTGTGGAAGTCCTCTCACTAGGTTTTTTGAGGATAATCTGGACATAGTTTTGAAGTTAAGATGAGCTAATCTTTTGTTTCATAGCCAATTTATGTCCTCAGCTTCTTTAGTGTAGAAACATGTTATTTCTTTTTACTGTGATGAGTCAAAGTCTACTGCATAGATGTTTCCTTCTCTTATAACTATCAATTTGACTTCCTGTGTGATCTTATCCTTGACTTGACATGAATTATGAGTAAATGATACATCATAATTTTTATCACACAGTTGACTAATAGAAAGCAAGTTATGTTCTAATCCTTTAACATAAGCTATATTTCTAAAGATTAAGGAACGTGTACCAAGAGTTCCACAACCTTTAGTTGTACATGATTTACCTCCTTCAAAGATGACAAGAGGTCCTTGTTCTTTTCTGTAGTCCTCAAGAATTGATTTATTTCCTATCATATGTCCTGAGCATCTACTATCAAGATACCATATTCCTCTTTGTTTTTCTTGCATCAAAACATAGAGATCTTATACATGGTACCCACTCATATGGGTCCTCATATGTCAGTTTTTGGGACCCACACTTGAATTATTTTCTTGTGGGAATTCCAGCATTCAAAGGACTTGTGACCAATCTTGCCACATGTGTAGCAGTAGACCTTTGGTCTTATGGTATAGTAGTCTGTTCCATTTTATCTGCTGCATTTGACATGAGCAGGTGTGCCTTAAGTGTGGCTTTCTCCATGTTGTTCTGGAGAAATTATTCCACACTAAATAGTTAGGTTCATACTAAGCTTCATGAGGTCTTTCATCAAATCTTTTTCTAAGATTTTTGGCCTTCTTCATCTTACTTTCCTTTTCATCAGTACATGCTGATGGTCTCCTCCAGCATTTTTGAGTTTGAGCAGTAGAGATATGTACTGCCTGTGTAGTAAAGTTTTTGCTCTTCTGCACATATGCTGTAGTAGAGGTATTCCTCTTCTGCAGGGTTCTTGTAATAGTCTGCTTTATTTCCTTGGTAATGATTTTTTCATTTGATTTATTATTCAACCAGTCATTATATCCTAATTCTGTTTTATCATGGGAGAATTAACCTGTGTTGAGCAATTTTTGCAAATTCAGGGTCTTTTCATTCGAAGCATCTACTTGTTTCCACTACTGTATTAAAAAATTTCACTTGTTCATTTGCTTCTATTAATTCTTCTTGAGTATTTATTAGACTATTTTTTGTCTTCTCATATGTTAAATTGCATTTCTCTTTGAGACGTGTAATTTTCTCAAGATTTTCTTTATTTTCCTTTAAAATGGAAATAAAGTTCTCAAAGGTTTTTTGAAGTGCTTGCTTCAATTCCTCTATGGTGGCATCTGAATCAAAAAGATAAAATACCTGTTGCTTTGCATCATCCTTAGCCATGAGACATAGCTGAGCATTTGAGATTGTGTCTTCATCATTAGAGTCTGTATCGCTCCATGTCTTTACAGCATCGACTTTGCCTCTTTTTTTCCTTCCAGAATTTCCTTTGTTGTGGTCCTTTTTGAATTTTGGTGGAGACGAGTCTTGTGATGGCCGTCTGCATTGTGCAGCAAAGTGTCCTTGTTTGCCACAGTTATAGCAGAATTCCTTTTCTCCTTCCTTTGTCTTCGAGGGAAACTTCTACTTGAAATTCCTTTTCTTGAACAGCTTCTTAAGCTTCTTTCCCATCAATGCCAGCTCTTCAGAAAGTCCTTGTTCACTTGCAGACGAGGTATCAGTTGTCTTCTCCTTTGCCATAGACTTTAGGACTTTTTCTTGAGCTTTAAAGGCTAAGATCTTTCTGGCATCATATATTTGTTTCTCCTACTCAACTTTGAGATTGTATGTATGCAATATACCATAAAGTTGAGCTAGGGACATCTTTGTTAGATCTCTTGATTCCCTTATAGCTATGGTCTTTGTGCTCCAGAATTCACCAAGAGATTCAGGTTAACTTCTTTGTTTTCGAAAGTCTTTCCTAAGGTTTTAAGATTATTGATAAGAAAATTGAACCTTTCATAGAAGATGGTCAAATTCTCATCAGATTTCATTGAGACCCAATCATATTGTTACAATGAGGTCCATCAGCTATAATATCTTGCATTCTCTTATCTATTGAATCATGAGGATGCTTCCAGTGGTTGAATTTATCAAACGAACACGTTGGAGGTTCTCTACTGCTTGGACACTTAGGAAGCTTTGGTGGTGCCATTCTGTAAGGTCCAAGTTTCAACCTAGAGGGGGGTGAATAGGTTATTTCAAAAATTTACTCAAACTTTTGATGTGCAATACTAGTTCTTTGCAGACCATTGTTCTATGCAGACTACTTAGGTAGTCTGCAGATAACAGCTGGTAATCTGCAAGAGAGAGTTCAAACTCTTTGAGTTTTGTCTCTGTTTGGCTATGATGATTTTTTTCTAATAGTTCTAAATATCAATGCAGTAAAGACAAGTAATACACATAGTATTTATACTCGTTCAGAGACTCGATGTCAAATGATAATCGAGAGCTTCATCCAGTCTTTCCTTGGTGACCAGTGTAGCCAAGCCAAGAGGTGAGTATCACTATCTTCTTGTTTGAGCTTACAATAAACTTCATTTTTACAAGTTATCTAACTTGTATAAAAAGATAAAGAACCTAGATCTTTAGCACAAACCCAAACTCTGGACTCTCCTGCAAGATTTGGTCTTCTGCAGACTAGTAACACCCTCTTCACTGTATCTTCACGATTTAGTTTTCTTGAATAATCTCTGAATTTCTAATTGCTTTGCACTCTTTGCATTTCAATCCTTATTCAACATCCTTACTACAATAAGCCTCAACGGTTCCCTTTTAAAGGCTCAAAGAATGAACCTTGTAGACAACGCACTATTCCTGGAATGACATTTTGCCACTTGTGTCCCCCACTATCTCGTTTTGAATGCTGGCAATCAACTATCTCCGAAATTTGTGCCGATGCTACTTTAACTCAAATCTCCGTTTGACTGACTCCATACCTTTGACCCAACCACAAGCAACCATCCTCTACTGCACCCAGTCTGTTGTAACCTTTAGTTTGCACTCAGTCTATGCTACAACCCTAGTCTGCATCTCATACTGTAACCCTAGTCTGCACCCAGATTCTGAGATCCTGGAGCCTTTGACGTTCTTTTTTTCTCATCAATGCAATAGTTGTTCATCCAAAGTCCTCTGTAGTAGTCTGCATTTGGTGGCTTACACGATGCCCATATATCTGCAGTCGTCTGCTCACTATATCCAACCTAGACTACAACTACCTACTTGACTTCTAGCCTAAACAACTAACTACATTATGACTAATACATCTCAGTTTTGTTACATTAATTTCTATACAAATGGAGGGATTGCACATTTCTATCAATCTCCTCCCTAAGTTGATGCTAACAAAAACTCTTATGTAATACAACTAGTAGACTTTCTTATCTAACTGTTTAGATAAACTTTGTTGAAACTAAATTCAACTTAATTACGTTGTCTTTAAACAAAAAACAACATAATTACAAAAAGGAGGAATATTGAAATTTCAAGCTTACCTTTGGTGCTCCTTTCCTTTGTTGCGCTTATGCCTTCTTTCTTCCTCAGATTCTCTGTTGTGCTTTCAATGCCTTTCCTCTAAATCTTTGTAGTGTCATCTACGTTCTTTGTAGGATTCCTCCTTATGATGCCTAGACCTTTTAGCAGATTGCTCTCTTCCTTGTTCAGAGGAGCTTTTAACTGATAAAAATCAGTGATTATTTGAGCATATGCACATCTCTTTGTGCCGACATATTAGTCCCATAATCAATGATATGCAGCTTGTATGATGCCGACATATTAGTCTCTTTGTATCTTAGTTCAAGATTATCCTTGAGATGATGAAGACAAAAGGAAAGTGAATGATAAAAAAAAATTCAGAAAATGATTACAAAAGACCCAAATTACAATCTGAGACAAAATTGATCTTTCGCTAAATAGGAATAACTTGACGAAGCTCTCTAAATAACCAACGCCAACTAGCATACCTCTCCTTATCAACCATAGAATATCCCAAAGGAAAAAGTATTATAAAGAATTAAAAAAAAAATTGTTGATTACGTTGAAGTGAAACAGAATCCCACACAAAACAGAGCGTTTATAAAAAATCTAAAATAAGATTGTGTTTTTATACAGAAAATGCAGACCCCTTTAATTGCTCCTAATATGAATCTATTCAAATCACCCTTCAAGCATGTGCCACCAAGAAAAACCAACGGTCTACAATGACTGAATCCGATGATCGAAGCATGGAATGAAACAAAGAGCTTGGTAAAACTATTTGTTCTGTCATCTATGTTCAAGGTAATAGGACTTATAGGATTAGCTTTACTTAGAGTAGAGTTTGAACATATGGCATCAGTTTTTCAAATGACTCAGTAGAATCTCCACCAACCATCATCTTTGCCTTCTAAAATGTGTTCCACGATTTTTTATATGATAAATCCAATCCATAATTGGATTTAAAATGATTGCTGACTTAATTGCTTCAACATGAGGGTAATGATCGAGCATTTTTGAAACAGTCTAGGCAAGCCATTCCGACTTAATGCTCACCAATAGAAGGCTTCGAAAAATACAACCGTCCATACCTGTAAGTGTATTCATCTTTCTAATGTAAAAATTTTTATTGTATGAGCACAATGAAGCCATACCAAACCATTGGCAACTATTCTCTTTGAAAGCATAAATTGCATAATTCCTCTTCTTCTCATTCCTCTTAAAAATATATCTAAATCCGACCTCGGTCTCATACTTGCTATCTACACCGTTTCACACCATCATGGTAATCTTGGTCAACATTCTGAATCAGATTAGACCAATGTGAAGAACATAAATATAGTTGGACATTGATCGACGAACCACTTTCCAGTTGAAACAATGATTTAGGCATAACATCATCAGTAAAATCATCATTTAATACACTGTGATCAACAACGTTTTCAGTTAGCATAATAAAGGATTCAAAGAATGTCGAGTTACTTAGGTGCTTTGTTTTTGTAAATTATCGCCCTATTGAGCCTAAACCAAGGCATTTTGTCACCTTAAACAAACGTCATCAAATCCTCTTGATCAATCAACAAGCATCGATCATGATTCGAGATCGAATAATACAAATTCTACTCATGACCTGAGACAATTTTGAAACGATCTCGTACCTTATCAATAAATTCATCAAACTCAAAATCTGAATGACATACAAACGATCAAGATATCACAAAAAACATAAAAATGAAAATCATTTTTTCCATCAAAAATTGAATTTCGATGATGATGATCATGATCGAAGATTTTTTATAGATCATCATTTTGATCGTGATCGAAGCTTCGATGATGGTGCACAAAATGATCGATATATATATATATCTAGAGAGAGAGAGAGAGAGAGAGAGTGTGTGTGTGTGTGTGTGTGTGTGTGTGTTTTGATAATTCTTTTCCCACATGTAGGTCGATAGGAATGTGCCTCCATTTATATAGAAATTGATGAACAAAACATAAGAGTAAAACCATGATGTGGTTAGTGTGCAATAGACTGAAAATCTGGTTAGTAATCTATTGTCTACATTTGATACAAAAGAGCAGACGACCATAGATGGAGAGCATTATAGGCCACCAGATGCAGACTACTACAGGGAGATTTCAGCAAAGCAGCTAAGACATATATGGATAGCAAAAGGCTTATAAATACTTCAAGATCTAGGATCAATCTTATTGACAAAGACCAACACAACAATACAGAAAAGGTTGCAACAATATTTGGTGCAGATGAGGCTGCAACAGTGACCGAGTATAGACGAGATCTCAATGGTATTGGGTGTAGACTAAGTAGAAGTAGAACTGATTGTAAGGTTGAACAAGGATCAGGATTGATCAAATGGAAGATTTGAGATATGAAGACTTTGGATCTCAGAATGTTGATTATGATTGGAAATTTGAGTCTCAGAAATCCACGGACCAGTAGAAAAACCCCCAACACATTGAATCATTACAAAGGCGCACTGTTTGGGATTATGACATAATGTGAGTACTTAGGTACATTGTTTCTTCAAACTGACATACTGTTTCATTTTCTGGATCTGAAACCACACTTAAACCACTACAATCTAAACCCATTCCTCCACACAAAACATTCACATCAATTGATGATAAAACAATGAAATTTCGAGAGCTCAAACAACATCATCAAATCCTTTTGATCATTCAACAAGAATCGTTGATGACCCGGAATTGAATAATACAAATTGAATTCATTCGATGAGGAGAATTTGAAACGATCTCGTATCTTTTCTACAACATATTCAAAATCGAAATCCGAATGACATAAAAATGAACGAGATATCAAACTAAATCTACAAATAAAGATTATCTTCTCATCCATTACAAAAGCATCGCATATAATGATCAAGATGACGATGGCGATGGCGATGGCGAACAAATTTTGTTGTTGACAATGGTTTTTGTCATCAATTTCATTCTACAAAAAAAAAAAAAAAGAATGAAAGGGGACAAAGTTAAGGCAATAACCGTGAGTTTGGTTGACAAAAATAAAAAGTGTATGAAATAGAAAATGTTTTACCAAGTTGTATCAAATGGGAATTATTCTGTGATACATGTACGATGGGGGAACTTTCTATAAAAATTAAAACCAATTAAATAAAATCATTATTGTCAATTTAAAAAAATATCAGTTGAAAAATAAAAATCAATTAAATTAAATCAAATCAAATCTAATATATATTTTAATCAATCAAAATTAAAATAACATCCCGATTCCTTCTTTTGTCAACCATCGTAACTTTATTTTTATTAATCTAATATATATCAATATCTAACCACAGTGATTCTACATGATGAAATTCTCAATTAAAAAATAAAAAACATATCTAAATCTAGTAACCAAGATTTTATTTATTTCTATAAATTCTTAGGTCTTTAGCATACCTAAACTAGATATAAACTTTCATATCTCAAATTTAACACAACATATTTGGATCAAATAAAAAAATAAAATAAGTATATATATAAAATATTTCACAAAACATTAATTATAAAAAAATCCTAATAATTTTATATATGAAATACTCACTTAGTATAATTAAACAATAACATTTATCACTATTATTTGACACTATTATTTCTTTATGAATTTTCATGTTGTGTAGTGCATGGAACGATATTCTACTATATATTGTTATACCCAATCGCTTTTAAGCGGCAAACCGTGGCATTATTGTCATTTAAAAGTTTTAATGGATAATCAAGTGGTTTTATTTTATTTAAAAAAGATAAATTTATCCAATTAGTTTCTTGTCTTTGATTATAAATTGAATGATCGAGATTAGATTTTGATGATATTAAATTTAGCCTAAGTATTTGATCAAAAGTTAAAAAGTAAGAACAATCATATCTATAATCTCATCATCATCCCAATTAAATATTAATTTTAATATATCAAATCTAATCAAAAATATTTGGATCAATGAAAAAATATAGGGAAAATTATCCAAACATACACATTGAAGAAACAAATACCAAAAAAGTACACACGAAAACAAAATTACCAAAACATACAAAAAACAAAAAGCCACAAACCCGCTCCAAACCTTATACCAAAACCGCCCACCTCCAAATCGAAAATTCTTCAGTTTCAAACGATTGCATAGCATTCGGTTGCAATTGGAAGGCGATTATTCAGTTCTCTAGTCTTGATTAGTTCTGAGAAATTTCAAACAACAGAAATTTTTCCCAAAAAACAATAGGCGCTCTAATTTTCTCAGTCAAGAGAATACTCGAGTGGTAAGGAAACCAATTTTGAATGTTAAACCCAATTCGCTCTGTATTCCTCATATATTTAATAATTTTGTAAGCATGTTGAAATGGGATTTGGTTTAGATGAATGTCGTTCTGCTTTTTCAAAAACCCTAATGTCATTTTTATAAATAGGGCGCCTATTGTTTTTTGGTTATGAATTCTTTTGTTCATGTTGTTTTTTAATTGTTTTGTTTTTCTTGAAACCATAGAATAACATAGATTGCCTAATTTTTATTTACAGTAATTTATGTCATACCACTCTGTTTGATGGAGGAATGGGCTCTCTGTTATCATATTATAGGTGCTCTATTTTATCTATACGTGATGATTACATTGAGTAATTGCGCTCTATTTGGTTTACATGAGGCGCCTTTTTTATATAAGTAAACTGGTGTCCTGTTTCATGGTAAATTAAAAAGAACTCGACAAGTTTGGTTTACATGAGACGCTCTGTTTGGTTGCAATTAGGTTGCAATTGAGCTCGTGTTTTGTTTGATGTTCATGAGGCGCTCTGCTTCATTAAACAGAGATATGTGTGTTTTTTATTAAATTGGCGCACCGTTCCTTTGCATTAGGCATCCGGTATCTATTCAAACTGGCACTCTGTATTAAATCATATGTTACTTTATTTTCTATTCAAACTGCTGGAAGTAAAGCTGGATAATCTGTCTTTGAGCGAGAAGCTTTCGATTATCAGGAAACAAATTTCAGAGCTTGAGGAAAAGGAATTTTTGAATTTAAATGTGCTTTATGTGTTGTTGTTTAATTCTTGTATTTCAAGTTTAACAGCAATTATGAAATCATGCCTAGGTTCACCTATCAACTACAATCGGAGAAGAAAATTATAGAAGAACCGAAGAATGATTTGTTTTAAGCCGATGAAAAGGTATTATGACTTTGAAACCTTAAGGCCCTCTGTTTTATTTATATAGATGCTCTGTTGTTGTATTATTATTTTTTTGTTATGTTTTTGTTTATTAAATCATTATGTAATATCTCAAATTGTATATTTGAACAAAAATTGTCAAAAAAGCTTGGATGAATTGAAATTGCTTGAGGCAAAGGTAAGCTCATTGCAAATTCATCCGACACTGTTTTTTTGGCCGGGCGCTCTTTTTTTTTTTTTACCTGCTGCTCTGTTTTTCTTTATTATAAATATTGCATTCATCAGGTCATGTTCATGCAAGTTGAACAAGATGTAGCTCGTTTAGAACTAGAAGCTCTAAGGGCATCAAAATCTGAAACACAAGAACAGAAGAAAATGTTTTCTGCCATAGATGCCAAGGAGTTGGATGAATTGAAGAAACAAAACCATGAACTCAAGATAGAAGCGGTAAAGAACAAAATCTTCTTGGTTAAGGAAACAAGTGTCTGGGAGACCCCAAAGGAGGAGTTGAAGAGTGCCGGAGAATTAATACTTAAGGCATCAAATGAACGAGACAAATTAAACAACATCATACAATCATTGGATGTGGAAAAAAAAAGCTCTTGAAAGAACTTGGGATTGAAAGAAGGTTATGTTTCAGTATAAGGCGTTGTTCAACAGCACATCAACACATGTGGAAAAAAAGGAAGAAGGCGATGAAGAATTATTTTACATCAGCGATGACGATGAATTGTTGATGTCAAATGAAGAAGAATCCGAGGAGGTTATGAGAAAAAATCAGGGCATACTCCGTCTTCGATGGTTATGCATCCTAAAGATAAAAAACCTCATGCTTAAAACTGAATATGTTGCTTTGTTTCATTTAATGATGCGCTCTATTTCATGAAACAGTTCCTAATAGATATGATACATAGTGTATCTGTAAGAATGGAAAATTTTTGAACAATATAAACAACAAGAAAAGAGCTGGACATAGCATAAATTCTACAATTATTCATGGTATTTAATGAAGAAATGTTTTTCTTCCAAAGAAAAGAAACGAAAAGAACAAAAACTTTAAATGGCTTGAAAGGTGTACAGACACATTACGTATTAAAAACATGAAAAAATCACACAATGAGCTCACGGTAAGTTTTTCTGTTATGATGTCCAACTTTGTGACACCTTGTGCACTTAATGCCCCTTGTTTCCTCGCCATTGTACAAAATACCTCGCTTTTTAGGCCCATCTGGCTACCAACCTGAACATGGAGGAGTGATTTATGCAACAATGGTCGTCATAATTTGGTCAATAATCAATGAAGGTACATGATAGATCACTTCCTCATAACTTTTCCTGTAACTTAAAATATAGAAATAATCATCTATCATGTTGTTGACCAGAAAAGTATACTTCCACATTATGTACGCCGCATGCAAACCTGAAAAGCCATTTGTTTGTCACATAATGAAACTGTAGGCGACGGTCTTCACCTCAAAGATGTGGTCTGATGATTTATTAACCTTGTAAGTACGGGATGTTCTGAATAATTTGTTCAAAGTTTCTGGCATCCTCATACATAAAATGTTATTCCACTCTTTAGCATCTTTTCGACGATCACAGAACCACTCCATTAGTTTGATCCGAATATGATCCACCATCTGGGCGATTGGAAGTTAACACACACCAAAAATCCATGCATTAAATGATTCTACTGCATTGGTTGTCATCTCATCATAGCGGCACTTCGACAGCAAAACTGATTGCCCACCTTACGTATGGCATCAAAGTTTCCAGAAAATCAATGAGGCACTTTTCTCCTATTTTCTGCAATTTTTTGATCGAATTATAAAAATCCGTCACTATTGGAGCATATGCACATCTCTCGAAGGTGTCTATAATTTTCTATTTGTACGATTCAGGCATTTTGGTACCTCTATACCTTACTTTGAGGTTGTCCTTGAGGTGACGAAGACAGTAGGAAAGTGGATGTGCCCCAAATACCTCTAGAATTGCTTATAATAGGCCCAGATTTCGATCTGATACGAAATTGATTTTCCGTTCCACAGGAATAACATGTCGTGTATAACTAAAACTCTTTATCCACCACTACAAAGGCTAAGGGAAAAAGTCCTGCAATTAAAATTTATTAATAAAAAGATCATTAGTCGATGTTTAACTAAAACATTGCGCTTGTTTCAAACAAAACATAGCACCTATTTCAAACAGGATAGAGCCCCTTTGTTAAAAAAAATTCTCTTTAAACAATTAGATGCATACCCCTGTTTGCATTTTCCTTGTTGCTCCAAATATAACTCCATTACAATGACCCTTCAAGAAGCCATCCAAGAAAAGCAACGAATAGCCTGGAAAATGTTTGTTTCATCATCTACATCCAAGGTTATTCAACTTCCTGGATTTGTCCTTAAAAGAGCTTTAACATATGGTTTTAACAAATGAATCGATTTGCATAACAAAACATCTCAAATCTTTCAATTTCATCTAAAATTCAGTTTCGATTATTTTGAAAACCCAACTACAAAATCATTATTCCTTTTTTTGTTTTTTGTAATTGAAGACTCTAATCTAGTTGTTTGGATTAGAGTAATTTAGTTTTAGAAATGGGTTTGATTGATTTTGTTGTTTTCGAAATTGTTTTCTGGATTATGGATTCGTTGTATTTGAATTGATTAGGATTTCTAATCTTTTTTAAAATAAAGAAAAACATGTTGGATATTATGTAATAATATTTTAAATTTTATGTATATCATGTTATAAATTTTTGTTTTAATTGACTATTTGTCATTTTTGGATTTGTTAAATTTGAACTGGTACGTTGTTTAGTTTTATTCTGACACCCATTTTGAAACAGTGCATCAATGATTTTTTTTAAATAAAATTCATGTTGGGTATCATGTGATAATGTTTTCAGTTTTATAGATATCATGTTATAAATTATTGTTTTTATTGATTTTTTGTGATTTTTCGTTTTCATTTTTGGATTAGTTGGATTTGAACTTGCACACTATTTTAATTTGTTCTAGGGCACGGTTTGAAACAGGGCATTTGAATATTGTCAATGCTTCACAATCTCAAACAATGCACCAATATAACAAAACAGAACGCTTAAATAATTTTGCAATTTTTTGTTATTTTTTTGATTTTAAGAAAAATCATGTTGTTTACTAAATAAGGATTTTGTTTTCAATTCTATTGATATCATGTCATAAATTTGTGTTTATGCATTCTTTTAATTTTTTGGTTTTATGAAGAAACAACGGACGCAATGTTAGGGTTTGCTCATTTCACCACACGAAAACACTGTTCATTTTCTCTCAAACATAGGCGCAGTTTTCACTGTTCATGTCACTTTTTGCACCAATATCTTGCAAAAGATGATCCACGTCCACGAAAACTTGAACATTTGAAAACTTGAGGTAGAGGTGTAGAGAGTAGGAAGAGAGAAGGAGAGAGAGAGAGAGAGGAGTGTGGCGATGGTGGTTTGAAAACTTGAGATAGAGGTGTGTAAATGAGGGAGAGATAAGGGGAGACGGAGAGAGAGAGGGGATTGTGGTGGTGTTGGCTTGAAAACTTGAAAGTG
This sequence comes from Drosera capensis, assembly GCA_001925005.1. NCBI lineage: Eukaryota > Viridiplantae > Streptophyta > Magnoliopsida > Caryophyllales > Droseraceae > Drosera > Drosera capensis. Next base: position 63,630 of record LIEC01011379.1, read on the forward strand.
TATTTTATGGGAATTATTTTCCCTTTTTGTATCGAATGGGAACTTTTTCTATTTTTTTGTAGTTTATGGGAATTCACCCTAAAATCTAACATATATGTTAACCAATCAAATTTAAAACAACATCTCGATTCTTTCTCTCATCTCATTAAAGAATTCTCTCAATCTAACATATATATATTAATCAATGAAAATTAAAACAACATCCCGATCCCTCCTCTCATCTAATATGAAGAATTCTACCCTGATCTTATATTTCACAAACATTAGATTAGTTATTTAAAACACAAAAATAAACGATACATGGATATAGAACAATAAAACTGAAACAAAAAGTGTTGTAAAATAAATTTGAATACATATCGAAAAATATCCAAACATACGATCTCGAATGACAGGGGACCTCTCCAAAGTTCATCCATGCATCCTCTTAGAAAGCCTTGAAGGATGAAACAGTCTCTCTGACTACATCACCATGATGAAACCTACAATTGAACAGCTATACGAAACAATCAACTACAATAAATAGGAATACACGAAGATAATAAAATTAATAAAATAAATTTTAGAATCTAAAACTTTTTTACCGGTGTGTCTCTTGATGTAGAGGATTGTTAGGATCAAAGGGTGTCCTATGAGAGCCATCGCGAGAGCACTGTGCTGACATAGATACACTTATAGAAGGCTGTGATGGCCTTGTTAGCATTGGTGCCTGATCATCATCGTGTAGTCCGGCTGTGATATAGAATTGGTCTGCCTCTGCTAGCATGGCTCAAGATGTGATCTCCATGCTCCCATCATATGATAGATAGTCCAAGGATCAATACCTCACTCGCTACTCCTACCTCCATGGGAGCCTCCACGAGAGACACCACGTCTGTCCTTAGATCCATTAGAAGAAGACATCTGAAATAATAAAATAATCAATAAAGAACCATTAGATGCAAAAAATAGTATGAGAAGGTTATGTAGAGGTAATCATTATTATTATAGACATCCTCATCATCCTGCTCTTCATTCCCTTCTCTTCATTCCCTTCTTCTTCTTCTTCTTCTTCTTCTTCTTCTTCCTCCTACTCCTCTATTTCTCCCTCTTCTTCTACTGCTTCATCTTTGTTTTCTTCTTCCAACTCATTATATCCATCATCATCGTTCTGATGATCTATCTCATCCAATGCTTTAAGAATAAGAGAATTGACATTCAACTCCTCTTGAAAAGCATCTTCCATGGCTTCGGAAGCATCAATTGTTTATCTTGATTTCGTTTTGAAGAATGCCCATCATTTAGATCGTCGCGGCACGTATCCTGGGTAAGAAGCATAGTACACTTGGATGGCTTGCGTAGCGAGGACAATCATAGAGACCTCTATATCGCATGCTTCGATCAATATCAATAATCCCATAGCTAGGATGCACCCTCAACCCCAAGACAGAATCAAACCATTCACACTTGAATAGTGCTGTCTCCAAACTTTTAGACTCTGGCGCTATATATTGGATTTCCACAATGTCAATGAGGATGCCATAATAGTCTACATCGCCATCCCCTTTGATGCACACTTCCCAATTAGCCGTCATTTTTCCTTTACCACGTTTATATATGTTAGAGAAAGAGTCATTCACAACATATTGTTTGAACTTCTTCACATAAACCACTGGACCGGCTGCATTTGACTTGATGGTCTCATTGTCGTGGAGCCACATCACATGGTTTTTCAACCAAATCGGTCAAATATGGTGACCCTCAGTACACACTACCTTGGTAGTGCTAACATAACCTTTTCTGACCATGTCCTCCTTAAATAACCTATTACATCCGGACCATCAACTATGACTTGATTAAACAATTACTATATGTCCATATAAGCAAATTGATATAACAGTGCTATAAATTGAATTAACTGTACTACTTTACACTACACAATTTTACATGATAATGTAAAAGTGATGAGCACGAATCGATTCCACAGGGAATGATCTTTTCACATTTTTCGAATTAAATTATCGATCCAATAATTTCCTATAACCTTGGGGGGGTTTGATAAAATTTAACTAGGGAATTTGGATTTTTTTTTTTTTTTTGGAAATATTTTTATCAGAGTTGACTAGCATTTTCATTTCATGTTCATTTATAATAGATGCTTATAATAAAGCTCGACAAAAAGAGATTTGTCGATAAAACAATTGATTATCATAAAGCATGACATAACCAAACTAACATATTTACTCTATATCCAAAAGAGAATATAACATAAACTAAACAATTCTCATTATGTTTATTTATATAACACCTCATAATAAAATGTAACACAGATTAGTGCTATATCATGCTTATTTTCACACGATTATAGGTTAACCAAAAAAATGTCATTAACCTATAAATTAATTGCACACATCAACTAAAAGAGAATGACTTGACTGCATATATGCTTGTACTATGTACTAAGGTGATCAAACAAAACACATAGAATAAGAAATTAGAGATAAATCGGCATATGAATATGATATCACAAATCCTGAACATGAAATTAATAAATACAGAAAACGTCTCATTGGAATCCATGAAAGAGATCTAACTACTACACCATACTAAAGTTTTGAGCAATCATAGTCATAAATGAAAATGACAACTCCAACAAACAATTAGAAATAGTCGTTACAACACAAGTAGGATAGAGTATGAACCAACAACCAATGCAAATTGGTTTACAAACATAGTCGATTACACTCTGCTATGCTGATGATCCAATAGAGCGTTGATTGGAGTCGTCTGAGACAAAACCTCTCATCAATGGTGTGAAGAGAGACCAATTCATCACCGTCTTGGCATCGTCTCTAGTGAAAAACCTAATACAAGTTGTCCCCTTTTCGTTCTTTTGGAGTGGGTATATATAATAAATGAAAAATAACCGAATTCCCATCAAAACAACAAGATAATATTGTGTTGTTTTCAAAGAGGACACGGCCCATGCCCATTGCGCACAGCCCATGCCAGGCTCCTTCAGCCTATGCTCAGAGAATTCCAAAAATCAGGTTGCATGGACTGTGCTCAACAAGCACCGCTCGTGCTCAATCAAAAACTTACATACTTCAAAATTTAAGCTCCAACAAACAATAGGCACGTCTCGAATCATTCACTATCAATTAGAACTTCATAAAATCAGCTTCAATCATCCTTCCACATATCTAACGACTAGAAGTACTTCAAACTCTTCATTCTTGCAAGAAAAGAAAAATACGGTAGTATTAATGCTCTAACAATAAAAGAAACTAAAATGACTCAAAGTAATACTAAAACTGATAAAAACATATAACTTAAACCAAGAAAATGAAGTATGTTTACACACACATCATAAATTATATTGCATAATGCCTCTCAAACTATATAACAAGGTCACAACTATTCAATATATATCTATGAGTTGTCTCGGCATCTCGTTCATCAAGTGTGAGCTTCTTATATTCCCTTTTATTTTTCTTTTTCTTTTCTTACTCAGAGTATATCCTCAGTTTTTGCGAAAGAGATCTGGAAGTTAAGAGCATCCTCCTCATCACTATCTCTTCTAGCATAACGAGGAAGATCATTAGCCTTGGAGTCCACGCTTTCAGGAAAATATAACTTTACAAAGTTGCTAGCTTTCTCCAAAAGATAAGTATCGCATATAGAGCATTTGACATGTTCTTTATTCTCAATCTTCTGTTTTAGATGAAACAAAATCCTAAATAACTAGGAGATGTTAGTTTTGATGTTGAACACATTACTTTCAATAATGTAGAATATCAATTTTTACCTTTCAAAGAAATATCTATCTGTGGTGAATAAGTTTGGCTATCTTTTTCTGAGAAGGTAGATAGATTGGGAGATGTTCCATGGAGTTGAAACAATTAAGAGGTAATAAACTTTCTAACTTGCAAAGAATCACTGGAATTAACGTTTCTAATCACTCTATACCACCACGAGTAATATAATTTGAGCATAAGTCCAAGAAAAACTGACTAAGCTTCGCGAAAGGGTTCTATTGAATCAGATCCTAAGAAATTGATGATAAGCAAAACAATCTCATCGAGGCAACAAGGTCATGGCTCAAGGATATAACGGTAAAGAATAACAAGACAATAGAGTGTAGATGGTCAGTGTCAGCAAAGTGTAGTCATGATTGGTCCAACCTCTAAGAGTTAGATAAGACAGCAAGGTGAAGACAATACTCCACAGATCACCAGACCTGGTAAACAATGCCAAGTGTTTTGTTAAAGCCGCAGAGCTCAGTAAGGGACAAAGGCAGATACGTAACAGTGATATTTTTCATAGGCTATTTTATTCTTAGGTCATTTTGGAAGTTGGAATTGGACTCTTCCCAATCTAAATCAACTACTGAGATTATTTGAAAGAAAAAAAGGGACAACAACTTGTAGAAAGAGCGTTGTTTATAAATAGATGATGAGCAAGAAGATTATAGCTAGAATTGATTTTTCAAAAAGAGCAAGTTGATTGTGCTGAAGAAAAACTCTCTGGTTGTACAAGTGTTGTGTCCAAAGATAACACAAAGGCTTACAACTATATGAAGGGTGCACAAAGACCAAAGGCTAGCACAATCTCAGACCAAAGGCTTACTCTGAGATTGTGCTATCTCAGAGTAAACACACTGAGATAACACAATCTCAGTGTGTTTACTCTGTAAGCTACTCAAGGGTCAATGAAAACCAAATACATAGTGAAATACCTCTTATTTGATCACGGTGATCTCTAAGGGAATAGTGGACGTATACTTTAGAGTTTTATTTAATCTTGAATCTGAAATTGAGAGGCTAGGGATGAGATGAGTGAGTCAAACAACATGCTAAATCTAACAATGAACAGATGCAAGTTACTTCAAAAAACTGCGATTGAGGGTATGAAGGAAATCGAGGCCTTAAAGAAAACCAGTAAGGCCCAGGCTTTCAGGTAGAAAATCTGAAGTCAAAACCAATTTTTATCAAACCCAAAGAGGTCAGTGAATCTGAGTCTGCATGAAAATGAACGGAAATTTCTTTATGTGTAGAAGGGGAATCACGAGCTTTGAAAGAAAGTAACTTTTCTAGAAGCTAAGATTGCCATTGATGCCAAGTATACTAGGAAACCAGGGCCATTGCCAAAATGAATGAGTGACGAAGGCCCGACCCTTTTTGGTTAACTGTCACAAACAAACCTACACTTAAAAAGATCATATCATAAATATAGACTTAAATTTGAGACTGTTAATAAAAGAAAATCATCTACAAAACCTCAAAATATGTACATTGATGTTCCTCAAAATCATATCTTTTGTGTACTTATTGTGGCTTGGATGGAAATTTGATTACAAACTGTGACAAGAGACTTAATGATCATGCTAAGAATGTGAGGTAAGTGAAAACCACCTATATTGTTCTTCCTACTCCTATTTTTGTTTCTACTTATGTAAAAGGATCACACCGAAGATGGGTTCCTAAACTAACCCCTTGATTTCATCGGTACAGACAAGAGTGAGTGGGAGCAGCATATGGTTCTTGGATAGTGGATGCTCTAGGCATATGATAGGTGCAAATCTTCATTTCTCTCATTCAAAGCCTTTGATAGAGGAATGTGACTTTTGGCAATGATGAAATAAGTAAGATTGGTAAGTCTTTTTCTCACTCTATTGATGAAGTGCATTATATTGTAAGATTGAAGCATAACGTTTTTAGCAGATCCCAATTCTATGACAAGAGAAACAAGGTTGAGTTCATTGACAATGTTTATACTATGAAGGATTCAAAGATAGGAAAACTTGCTCTTCGAGGAAAAAGGTGTAAGAATGTTTACAAAGTAACCTTGGATGAAATTCTTGTCAACATAATTAGTTGCTTAACTGTTCAAGAAGAAAATGCCATGCTTTGGCATAAAAGGTTTGGCTATGCTAGTTATCACCTGCTGAATAGATTAAACTCTAAGAAACTGGTAAGTGGTCTTCCTATAATGAAATATGAGCAACAAGGCATATGTGACTCGTGTGCAAGAGATAAACGTGTCAAAACATCATTCCATTCTAAGAATGTGATAAGTACTTCTAAACCTTTACAATTACTACACATGGATCTTTATGGACCAAAGTGAATACGAAGCAGATGAGGAAGTAAGTATGATATTGTGATTGCTGATGATTACACCAGGTACACATGGGTTATTTTTCTTAGAACCAAAGATGAAACATTTGATGAGTTCAATAGTTTCATCCTCAAAACTCAAAACAAGATTGGTCTTAAATTGATTGCTCTTAGAACTGATCATGGCACTGAATTTGACAATTTTAAGTTCATTGAGTTTTGTCGAAAATAAGGAATTGAGCATAACTTCTCAGCTCTAAGGACCCCTTAACAAAATGTGTGGTAGAGAAGAAGAACCAGGCCTTGGAGGAGATGTCAACAACAATCCTAGTAGACAACAACTTACCAAGAAATGTTTGGGCAGAAGCTATCAACACAGCTTGTTACATCCTGAATAAGGCACTGATCAGGCCTTTGTTGAAGACAAGCCCCTATGAACTCATGAATGGAAGGATTCCAAATATCTTTCACTTGAAAAAATTGAGGAGAGTATGCATGTAATTTTTTATGAAACTAACTTGAGTGATTCGAATTCACAAGATGAAGATTTCGAGATTGGTTCGATCAAGGATAAACCAACTGAAACAAATTATAATTCATCAAACGATCATGTTGGAGTTGATGGAAACAAAAATACTGAGGAGCATAGTGATCAAACAGGAAACCTGGAAATTCAAGGCACGAAGACTCGGGCCTTGGAACCTTAGTAGGAAGAAATTGACCAAAACAAGAAATTGGAGCTTCAATGGCCTTCTAACAATCCTCAAGTGATCAAAACCTGAAAATACAAAGGCTCACATCCACCAGATGTGGTGATTGGTGATCTAAAAGATGCTGTTCAAATGAGGTTAAGGAATTCTCTTCAAAACACTTGTGGCTTTTTAGCTTTTCTTTCTCACATAGAACCCCATGATTATAAGGAAGCTCTAACTGATCCTAACTGAGTGTGTACAATATAAGATGAATTGAATCATTTTAAAAGATGCAAAGTGTGGCATCTTGAACCTAGACTTAGTAATCACCCTGTCATAGGAACAAAATGGGTCTTTAGAAACAAACTTGATGACAGTGGCATAATTACTAGAAACAAAGCTAGGTTAGTGGTCAAAGATTACAGCCAAGAAGAGGGAATTGATTACGAAGAAACTTTACACCTTAGAAGACATTAGTATGTTGATTGCATTTTCTGTTCATATGAACTTTAAGCTATATCAAATGGATCTGAAAAATATCTTCTTAAATGGCTATCTAAAAGAGAATGTATATATGTTGAACAACTACCTGGTTTTGAAGATCTAACATATCCTGATCATGTGTTTACATTGGAAAAAGCTCTCTATGGCCTTAAACATGCCCCAACACTTTGGTATGAAAGGCTCTATGAATTCTTACTGTTAGATGGTTTGACTAAGGGTCAAGTGGATAAAACTTTGTTCATCAAGAACCATGACAAATCTGTTGGTAGTGCAAATTTAGGTTGATGATATCATATTTGGTGCTACTAATGAGATCTTGTGCAAGGAATTCTCTGAGCTCATGATAGAAGAATTTGAGATGAGTATGATGGGAGAGTTGACATTCTTTCTTGGACCCTAAATCAAGAAAAGAAACGAAGGGACAATCATTCACCAACAAAAGTATCTCAAGGAACTAATCAAGAAATTTGGCATGATTGATTCCAAGACTTTTGACACTCCAAAATCGACTACATGTAAGCTGGATACTGACCCTCATGATAAGGGTGTAGATTTGAAAATCTACAAAGATATGGTTCCTTACTATGACTACTTGTTGACCTGATATCATGTTCGGTGTATGATTATGTGCTAGATCTCAGACTAATCCTAAGGAATCTCAGCATAAAGGTGTCAAAAGAATAATGAGGTATCTCAAAGGTTTAGAAGGCCTGGACCTTTGGTATCCTAAGGGGACCAATTTTGACTTCTTAGGATATTCCTATGTTGATTTTGCAAGTCATTTAGTGGATAGGAAAAGTACTACGGGTACATGTCATTTCCTAAGTCTATGCTTAGTCTCTTGGTCATCAAAGAAACAGAATTTAGTAGCCCTTTTTATCATAGAAGCTGAATATGTAGCTACTAGATTATGTTGTGCACAACCACTTTGGATAAATCAATAATTATAGACTATGGCTTGGGCCTTGGCTGTGTTCAAATCATATGTGACGACACAAGTGTTGTATCTGTCATCAAAATCCTGTCCAACACTAAAGAGCAAAACATATTGACATTAGATATCACTTCTTGAAAGATCATTATGAAAAAGACAATATAATCTTATAGCATGGTAATATCGAAAATCAATTGTCTGATATCTTTACAAAACCTTTAGGAAGAGAAATATTTGAGAAGATAAGATAGGAAATAGGCATGATCAAAATATCTTAACCTCTTGCCATTATATTACTTCTCTTTCTAAAGCTGAGTTGATTTGGGAGGGAAATTTGTTTGAAACTAAATATTTTCTATAGATACGTTTCCATGTGAATGATGTCAAGAGAGAAAGGTCAATGATCCTTAATTTTCAAGGAAATGTCAAGTCACGATGAAAAAGGGAATACTGGAATGAGGAAGATAAATTAAGCCAAAGGTATGTTTTAAATTGAGTTGGCATGGCATTGATTATTACATTACCATTCTTTTGTTACCATTATTAAGGCCCGGCCCTTCCTCATACTAACCTTATATATACAACTGCCATAACTTTCCAAAGCCACATGCAACCACAAGTTTCCAAAACACAAATCACCTTCCAAAAATCATTCCAAAACTCAATAAACCACTCTCAATATGTGCCTTCTTGTCCCAAAACCAGATCCCAACACAAAGTCAAGAACCATTTCACAAACACAAGAGAGAATCCAAATGATATTGACGGGCATAATCCCTCAATAGAGTGGAAGATGTCAGAAAAAGAAGAGTCAAGCATGAAGGAGACTGAATCTATGAAGAAAGGAGAAGTGCAATATTAATCCCTCACAATGAAGCCAAAAAAGATGATTTTCAAACACTACCATCATTGCCAATGTGAGAAACTCACTCCATAGTTATCCAAGAGAATGATCCTATAGAGATTCTGATAGAAGCCCTATCGCTAATGGTTGACTCGTCTAGTACAAAAACTATTGAAGATCTTCCAAAGACAATGAACGATAGCAGGAGAAGCGTATCCCTGTTGCCTCTAGGGATATACAACTTAGAATGGTGATCTCTTTCACCTGACTTCTAAGTAATGGACTTGGTGAGTTGGTTGCTGCAATTCAGAGTGTGGAATGGACTACTTTGATGGGATATGAAGCTCAATATCATCCGCTGGCCATAAAGGATTTTTATTAGAATTTGGAATAAAATGAGGCCCAGGCCTCCTAACATCACCCATCGCAAGGTGTGTAAATTAGAATTTACCGTACTACTGATTTTGGACAATTAAATTTATATAGTAGTGATGAGTACGGGTCGAACCCACAGGGAACGAATTTACCTTATAAAATAATTTAACTGATCTTTATAATTTTCAACAAAATTAAAATAGGGGGAGGGGGTGTAGTTGATAAAAAAAAAGAAAAAGAAAAGACAATTTAACTAAAAAATTTTTTATTATATTTTTATTTTAGAGCGTATTTATCAGAGTTGATAAAATGTATGACAATAGTAATCTACATTCTTCATGGATTTAATCATTGACTAACATTTTCATTTCTTGTTTATTTATGATAGGTGTTTGTGATAAAGCTCAACAAAAAAAGAGTTATTGATATAGCTATTGGTTACTATAAAGCATGCTATAACCAAACTAACGTAACTACTCTATGTCCAAACGAGAATGTAATATAGACTAAACATGTGGCATTATGAATATTTTTCTAACACCTTATGACATTGACCTAAAACAGATTAACGTCATTTCATGCTCATTTTCGTGTATCATAGGTTAACCGAAAGAGAATGGATTGACCGCATACATACTTCCCATATGTACTAGGGTATCGTAATACAATAAGTAATTAGGGATAAATCAACACATAAACATGATACCATAAGTTTGAACATGAAATTATGAATTCATGAATCATATCTTATAAACATCCATGAAAGAATTCCAACTACTTTGCCATACTAATGTCTTACACTACCATAGTCATGAATAAAGATAACAATTTCAACACAAAATCGAAAGAGGTCATTACACCACAATTAGATATAAAGTATCAACCCAACAGCCAATGATAATTGGTTTACAAACACAACCGATAATAATCAGCACTAATAATTATCCAACACAGCGTTAATTGGAGTCGTCTGAGATCAACCTCTCATCACAGGCGTCAAGAGAAGACTAATTCGTTGTTGTCCAGGCCTCATCTCTCGTGAAAACCCCTTATAAAGGTCCTCCCCCTCCTCGTTCTTTGAGAGTGGGTATATATATGAAATGTAAAACAACCAAAATCCCACCAAAATAGCAAAATAAGATTGTGCAGTTTTTAAGTGGCACACAGGCCGTGCCAAAGGTAACAAAATTAGCCAATTTTCAAACACACATAATTTTTTTAATTTTGCTTCGTTTTTGCTCTGGTTTGTTTTCTCTTCTTTCGTATAGAGAGTAGGACATGAAAATCATCTCCAAGCACTCCAAAATCTTCTTGAACACTCCAAAATATTCATTACATCAAAAATCTTTGATTTCTTTAGCTCGACAACGAAAATAAGAAATACGATAGTATTGACGTTCTAAGTAATAAAAGGAATTAAAGCGACATAAATTAACAATAAAACCTCACACAAACAAGCAACTTTGACTAAAAAAACAATGCATATTTACAGACACATCACCTCCCTCACCACCAATGAGAATGGTAAATCCTTTCTTTTTACTGTTGAGAAGTTGGGTGAGATCTTTGATATTCCTATTACTGGATATGATGTGTATGCCAAGTTTAGATGGCCCATGGTGGATGAGATTGAACCTCTAACCTTGGTGAAGAAGTATGCTCAGAAACCTATCTTGATTGTATTGAGGAAGGTTACCACCAAGGAGCTCTCTGATATGCATAAACTTATTCACATCGTTGTGATTCCAAGAGGTTCAAGAAAGATTTTGGCTAATGCACTCGATATGATCTTGATGGAGTTGCTGTTTTAGAAGAAACCAATCAACTTGCCTGTTCTTGTGATTAAACACATGTCATATATGGCTTCTCATAGGAATCATGAGATTTCATATGGTGTTTGACTCACAAAGGTCTTGATACATTTCGAAGTGCTAAATTTAGAGGAAGACATTGCCAAGATCACTATTTTTATTGGTATGGGGAAAGGTACTTCAGGATGTTGATGTTCAACAAGGTTGATGGTGTTTGAAATAGACAAGCTACAGGAAGGCCTGGGCCTTCAGCACCAAATCCTAATTCACAACCACAAGAACCTCCAAGATGCCTCAGATGCTTTGACAATGTAAACAGGATCTCAGAGCTACATTCCATTTTGTTGGTTGCTAATTCTTAGCTAAAGGAAGAGGAAAAGAAGGAGGTCGAACTGACCAAGGAACTCAACATTGTCAATCTTCTATATCTTCTTGAAGAAGATATAGGAAAGTTGATTCTTGAGTTTGTTGAGATTTGAGGAGCTAAGTCTGTATATTGAAGATTAAGGACATTGCTCCGTTGGATCTGTTTTAGAAGACCTTCAACCATATTAGAAAGAATGTCATAAAAATCTTCAAAATATTTGATTCTGGTTTCCTTTTCTGAGGCTAGCTCATCTGCAAGTAGTTCTAATTTGTCAAGAAGGTCTCTAAAAGTATCTTTTTTCTATTGATGCATGCTGTAGATTTCTTTTTTCTATTAATTGGATAATATTTGGGTCTAGACACAAGATACGACACTTTATTTCTCTGAAATTCATTCAATTCTTCCTATATGGCATCAATCCAGTTTGGATCACTCAAAGCTTGATCTACTGGCTTTGGCTCCATTTCTGATATAAAACATGTAGATAGACATTCCTTGGTTGTTGCTCTTCTAGTCTGCACTAGTGCATCTTTGTCTTCAATGATGATATCTTGTATATGTGCCTTGATCCATCTTCTTTTATCTTTTTATATATCAATAGTGATCTCCACCAATTGTTGTACTATGGGCTGCTCTGACTCTACTACAGTGATGTTTCCCTCTGCATTTGTAGACTGCTCATCAGTTTCTACAAAAATCAAAGCTCTAGTCTGTATCTTGTTCATCATCTATGCATGCATATTCCTCTTCAAAAACATTAGCAGTACAAATGGATATTTCAGATTCATCAAAGGAAACGTGAACTGAGTCCTCAAGTGTTTGTGTTTTCTTGTTATATACTCTGAAAGCTTTGCTAGTTGTGGAATATCCTAGAAGCGTTCCTTCATCTGTCTTAGGGTCAAATTTTCCTATGTATTGTTTAACATTGTTGTGAATAAAGCATTTGTATCCAAATGCATGGAAGTACTTGACACTTATTGTTTTTCCTTTCCACAACTCATAGGGAGTCTTTTTATGTAGCTTATGTATAAGACACCTATTTTGAACATAGTATCTAGTGTTTACTAGTTCAGCCCAGAAACTACTTCGACTCTCACGCCTCTAAACCATGTCAAAGGATAACAAAGGGATCGTCGATACCTCTTCTCCGTTGTTCCTTCATCACTCCGATAATCTAGGCATCGTCTTGGTCGCACAACTACTAACCGAAACCAATTATCCGGCATTTAGTCGGGGCATGCTCACCAAGCTCAATTATCCGGCATGGAGTCAAGGCATGCTCAGCCAAGAACAAACTCGAGTTCATCACCAGGTCCATCACAAAATCCGACCCGACTTCATCCTAATATTTGATCTGGGACAGATTCAATATCATGGTACTGTCATGGATCTGAAATTCGGTTTCCAAGGAATTGACCAACAACGTGATTTATTTCACCTCCACCAAGGAAGTCTGGGATGACCTGAAGGAGCGATACATGCCGAGTAATTCGGCACAAATTTTCCACACCAAGCGATCGATCGCCGAATTCTCCCATGTCAATTTGACCATCACGGGTTACTATTCCCGGCTGAAAGGATTTTGGGACAAACTAGGATCTCTCATGCCGATACCAACATGCACATACGGCATGTGCAAATGCGATGTTTCGCAGATGTCCCTCGTGAATCAATAATTGGAACGCAGTTTCCAATTTTTCATGGGTTTGAACGACGTCTAATCGATGATCCGGAGCCAAATTCTCACCATGGATCCGATGTCGCGGCTTGGGAAGATCTATTCCCTAGTTCTGGAGGAGGAGAAGCATGCAATCGTGTTCAAGGTGGCAACTTCGCTGCCGGAGTCTACGGCGCTAGCGGCCAACACTAGTGGAAACCGAAATGGTTCCGGCGGACGTGACCGCTCCGATCAACGTGGCCGAGGCAGGGGTCATGGTAACGGTCGCCCAGTACGACCAATGTGCGATAAGGCTTTTCTCAACACGATCACTTCGACAATGGAACCCTCCAGCTACCCTGTCGTCGTCCAACATCCAAAATGACGAGCCGCCAAATAGCCCAAAATTCAAGCCCTTGAAGAAAATAACACATGGACCGTTACATCTTTACCACCACAAAAACAGGCCATCAGCTGCAAGTAGGTTTATAAAATCAAGTACCGGACCGACGACAACATTGAACGGTACAAGACACGGCTGGTAGCCAAGGGTATTACCTAACAAGAGGGCGTTCATTATCAGGAGACTTTTGCGGCCATCGCCATGCTCATCTCCGTGTGCTGCCTACTTGCCCTACCCGCCAGCAAGGGTTGGGTCCTTCACCAGATAGATGTTAACAATTTTTTTGCAAGGTGATTTGGACGAGGATGTCTATATGCACTTGCCCCCATGCTACATGCAACAGGGTGGAATCATACTCGGTTAGTCTGTCGGCCGAACAAATCCCTCTACGGCCTAAAGCAGGCCTCGTAAAATTAGTACGCAAAATTTTCCAATGTTCTTTAGTCTTTTGAGTTTTGCCAGTCGGCCAATGACCACTCCTTGTTCGTTATTTTATCGGGTTCATATATTACCCTAGTGATGATCTACGTCGATGACATGATCGTTACGGGTAGTGATCCGACCCATATTGGCAGGTCAATGTCTTTATTCGCTCCAAATTCACGATTAAAGATCTGGATAAGGTGAAATATTTTTTAGGGATCAAAGTTGCACACTCGCGTACGGGTATTTTCTTATCTCAACGAAAGTACACCTTGGATATTCTGAAGGAGGCCGGCCACCTTGGGGCCAATTCAATCGATTTTCCTATGGTGCAAAACCTGAAGTTCAACGCCACAGATAGCCGGTCACTCAAGAACCCTGGCATATGTCGGCGCCTGGTTGGACACCTGATCTATCTGACTATTACCCGACCTAAGTTAACCTTTACGGTTAACACTCTTAGTCACTTCATACACTCACCTTACCAGTCGTACATGGGTGCCGCACATCGGATCCTTCGATACCTCAAGTTTGCGCCTAGCAAAAGCATTCTTTTACGTGTTGATAATGCACTTCAGCTTAGTGCCTTCTGCGATTCGGATTGGGCATCCTGCCCCACTACCCGCCGGTCAGTTACAAGCTATTACACGTTTTTGGGAGACAGTCCTATCTCCTGACGCACCAAGAAATATGGCACTGTTTCGTGATCTTTTGCTAAGGCCGAGTACCGGACCATGGTCGTGGCTACCTGCGAACTTCTCTGGTTACGGACCCTGTTGGCTTACATAGGCGTTGCCCATCCACAGCCCATGATCATTTACTGCGACAATCAATCTACCATCCACATTTCTGCCAACCCTATGTTTCACGAGTGCACTAATCATATTGAGATTGACCTGTCACGTTGTTTGCGAACTGGTTAAGCTGGTGACATTCGGATCAAGCACATTCGAACCAATGATTAACGGGCTGATATTTTCACCAAGACTTTGGATCGAGCCCAATTTCTTTATCTGTCTGACAACTTTGACGTTTTCGATTTGCACAGCCCAACTTGAGGGGGGTGTGTTAAATATGACAGCTTTTCAGTTGGAGCAGCTTTACAACACGCCTGGAGCAGCTAGAAATGGAGCACGCCTGGAGAATTTCTGAAAGGTTGTATATATAAACATTAGGAGTGGGATTGTTTTCATGTATAATTTTTCTATTTTCGTATGTATAATTCATCTGAAAATTCTTCATTCTGAAAATTCTAAATAGATCTTTATAGTTGGGTCATGTGACGGATTTCTATGCTATATGGTTTATGAGATTTGAATTGTGCATTATTTCGTAGTTGATGATGTTAGATATTAACGTGAACTTGTGTAGATCTTATCATATGCGTGTGATCTATGTAGTTTGGCCCGCTATATAGAATTTCATTTTTTCCATTATTGCTAACTTGATCAATTCTCTTTTTAGTTGAGTGTAGTAGCAACTAATAACTAGAGTTAAGTTCTCTTACTCTATGTTGTTAGAATCCACATTATTTGGATTTAATACAATTCTAATAGCTCTCTCTTGGTTGTATGAAATCTATGGTGATGATGTCTTCTATGTAATTTGACTTAGTTTATTTGATTCAGTCTCTTTTGGATTAAATAAACAAGTTAGATTAAGATTGATTGATGACTCTTCATTATTAACTACTACAGAAGAAAATTAGAATCTCTATTTTGCATCACCAGTTTAAATAGTCAACTATATGATTGATGATTAATTGCATGAATCTAGAGTGAAGTTATATAGGCCCTTACTAGCTTACACTATATTGAATTTCAATTCAAAACACTATCCTCACAATTTTCAGTTTTTACGGTTAATCAGCTTTGTTTAGTTTTATTTTATCTATTATTATTTCTAATTCCTCAAACTTATGCTAAACTTGTTAGATTTAATTTACATTATTCTTAGGAATAATATTCACAATTCTCAATTTTTCATGGGATTGATACCCTTCATCACTATATTACTTATTTTTAGTGGGGAATTAATTTACACACATAACGGCATGGATTAATCGTTGTCTAATTTGTACTTGTAAATAATTTCAGTCTTCCATATCGATCAAAAACTGTCGAGAAAACAACTTCCAACGCTCCTGAAAATAACTTGAGATAATCCAAACTGTAAACTCTATCATTGTGACACAAAAATTTTGTCCTATAATAAGCTTTGTTGTTCTTCTCTGTTGATATGCCGACAGTCGAACACTTAACCTCCTGAACAAAACCATCTCTTCTGTGCATTCTGTCCATCTAAAGTCACTTTGCTACCTATGTTCCATGGCTCAAACAATTGTAAATAAGTAAAGGGAGGACAACTTGATGCCGTTATGGTCAATTGGCCGCGAACACCCCTTGTAAGTGCTTCTTATTAGTGCTTTGTTGTGACTGATAAAATATGGGATGTGCAAGAAAGGAAATGCACTAGGACATTGACAGGGCATACCGGAACCATGAAGTCTGTGTCCATCCTGCAAATTCTGGTTGGTTAACCTGCTTTTGCTAAAATGGTTCTTCAATGCATAGCTTTTTCCTTCCGAAGCATTATTCAAATTTATTTTTATCAATGCTAATGTGACAGATCTTGCCATCTCTGGCTCAAGAGACGGGTCATTTGTCCTTAGGGACTTGAGATGCCAGTCTACCAACATAAGGTACTGCAGACGTGTTAGGCCTTGGTCTTTTGTTATTTTGTTTGTGTCTCCAAACTAGAGAGAGCTATTACTTCTTTTGGCTAAATGCTTGAATTGCTGAAATACAGGCTAAGTGCAGTTGTTAACCGAGCTCATGTTTCTGCTAATGGGAAGAGGATTAGGCTAGGAAAGGTTTGTGCAGTAAACAATGTTGATGCCAACTACATATCATGCTTGAGGGAAAGTTTTCAGTCCTTAACATTTATGTCTTCTCATGCTGCTTCCATGAGCATCACATCGGTTCTTTACTTCATGGATGAAGTCTCTGTTGCTACAGAAGGAGCAGTAGATAGGTATGCAAAGGCCATAGTTCTCCTAAATCACAAATATCGATGGCCTACAGCTGTTAATTCAAAAATGTGTGTCATCTTTATTTATTTGTGTTTTTGGATAAACACAGCATTCGGAAGTTTTGGGATACAAGAAACCTTAAAACTCAAGCCACTCAAACTTGTCCACATTCTGGATCCGAGGCAGAAGCGGTAATGTAGACTTCTACTACAGGAATAAGTTCTTATATTCAAACATTGACATAGTTTTCAATGATATGTTCAGCTTCTATTGGATTTGTTGTATTTTTTCTGTAATTATGATTGTACGAAGTTATTATTTTATTTCTCAATCAACCAAATGTTTGTTGTGCCAGAAAGGGAGATTGCATGGAATAACCAGTCTGTCTCAAGATCAAATGGAGTGTTTCTTTCGGCTTCTTGCAGGGACAACAGATATTTCTATGTTCTTCGCGAATGGTTTCCCAGCCATGATACTAAATGGATCAGCTTATGCACATCTGCTATATTAATTAATTGGTCAAACTAGGATCTCTTAAATCTTATCCACTTACTGGTGTTGCAATAGTAATTTCTAATATATAATTCCACAAGAACATTTACCATACAACATTTGGCAACTTATATTTCTTTTATCTCAGGATGTATTTGTATTATTTTCTTCAGCTGGATAAAGGCCCTATCAGTTCATTCTTGGGATGCCAGATAGAATCCTTTTTTGTGAAGGTAAATGTTACAGATTCTAATTGCAATTGTAAAAGGTGACATGGTCCTGTGTTTTAACAATCCATAATATGATTCTTATACATGAAATTGCAGTCATCGATCAGCCCTGATGCATCTTACATGCTAAGTGGATCTACGGACGGGAATGCTTACATATGGCAGGTTAGACTTATTCTCAGTTGCAACATCAAATATGTGGTTTATCTTTCACAAATTTTACTCCTCTGTCAAAATCAGATGAATAAGCCAGAAGTTGCTATTACATTGACGAGGCATGACGATGAAGTTACTTCTGTTGATTGGTATGATCTTTTTACATGCATTAGTTTGCTTACCTTCCGGGAACTTGGTTTCATATGATTTCTTGGCAGGAACTTACATGAGCCTGGGACGATTGCTACAGCATCAGATGATTTCACGGATTTCTTCGCAGGAACTTACATGAGCCTGGGACGATTGCTACAGCATCAGATGATTTCACGGTGAGCAATAGACTAGTCCACAAAATGATGGATTTATTGGGACGTGTAACTTTCATTTTCAAGAGCTTGAACATCCAGTAAAAGGAAACACTCTGTGTTCTCCTTAACTTGAACTTCATGAAAAAAAAAAGTTGTCCAGTATGAACAAGGCAGATCCTTCAAATTTGGAATTGATGTTGATATGCTTGTTTTCTCCACTTCAGGTTTGTGTTTGGAACATGGAGAGCCGTTTCGGGTATCAACTAGAATTCCTTCTTCCACTCGAAGAAGAGTAATGGCTATGCCAAGTGTAGAACGCAAATGGCTTGCACCCGAGATACAGAAAACAGAACCTGAAGAACCGCCCTGCACCTCGCTAGTCTGTTGGCAGAATTCCAGGGGTGCCAAAAATGCCCGAAGTTTGCACACCAGAGTCCCGTAAGAATATTTCAACAGGCGTCCACCTCATAGATTTTGACGGTATGTTGTGCAGGTTTGATGCTTCAGCTTGTACAGCAGAAAACATTTGCCAATTGCGCTGTTGGACCACTGGTTTTGTTGATGTTTCAGATAAACAATGTGATTACAATCAGTTTTAGATGTAACAAGCTTCTCAACCTTGTTGCTTTTCCGGTTTGATTCCAGAATATCCATTATGTAACACATAATCACATAAACAGCAAATATAACCTGGTGCTTATGCATGATTCTCATGTGTAGAAATCTCATAGAAAGATCAATGTATTAGTGTAAATGGTGGATTATGAGATCCAAGCTACTTGAACTTCTACTTCTAACTTTGACAAAAACATGCAATGCTCTCGAAGATACAAAACCAAATGCTAGGTCTAATGAGGTGTTCTGTGATGCCAAGCCATGCCCAATTGCCCATGGCTAATACACCGAACAAAACTGATTGCCAACCAGGATGCTGTTGAAAGTAGCTTGGAAAGTCTGTTGATTGCCTAAACATCATAATTCATAAACAACAGGAATGGATAGTAAATATACAAGCGCACGGGAAGAAAAATAAACCTACACCAGGCAATAAAAGATTGCAATATTTTGATGCTAGATGAACATCATCACGTTCATGACTCATGAGCCAACCAAAATTTTTAGTAAAAAACTCATCATATTTTTATTAAATTTACGACAAGATACAGGAAACTTACAGGCACCATTCCACAGGAAACTTACAGGCATCATTCCACTAGATTTACATATTGTCTACACAAGGGTAATACAAAAGGAATAAGTTGTAAAAACCCTTGCAGAATAATCTTTAGAGTGGTACAAATTAGATCTGGAACTATCAGAGTAACCGGAAGAAGAACCAGATTCAGTCAGGCCAGTCGTCAGCAAATCAATAAGGTAATCCCTGCTTTTACCACAGTAGAATTTAAGCAGTCAGTTTTGCTTCATGATGTAAAGGTCTTGATTCACCACATAGTAGCGTCCGATAGAATCCCCAGGTTCCATGATAAACTGCTCCTTGAATGTTCCCACTTTCTTGCTAGGAAGATCGATAGATAAATCTCTGAAATTCGGCAGACCCTCCACTTGTACGCCATCCCCACAAATGACAAATTGGTTTCCGACTGTAAAAGATCCAGAGACTCGTATCGCAACACCACCTTGACCATGAGGACGACATAGCATCTTCTCCACCACATGAACAAGCCTTTCAGGAGGCCAGTCACCAGCTAACGTCCTCCGTATGTCTGACAAGGCGATAAATATATCGTGCGGCCCAACATGATCTTTCCCCTTGAAACTAGAGAGAAATCATACAATTAGAGTTCATTCCTTTATGGGGTTTGAAGAGAGAGCAGTTCCGGGTGATACCTGAAGATGGATCTCTCTTCATACAGCATTTTGGCATGCTGCCAATACTCATCGGTCCCATCGAAAAGCAAGTAATAATGTATTGCAAGCATCTGCTTGATACAACAAAAAAACAAAAATGGATTTATTAAATGGTCAGGGTTCGGAGTCTTTACACATTTAAATCAACCTCAAACCCAACGTGCTTGTAACTGAGTTGCCTATGGAATGTTAGCCATGCTTGAGTGGTGGGGGAGAACCGGGAATTGACAAGCTAACATATCAAACTAATTTCCTTGACAATGAATCAAGTCAAACCCAAATTAAGACAAAGCCAAAAAGTCACTTTGAATCTACTGTTCCACATTGAAAAGGGGCTTACATCTGCTAAATCCTTCATTCTTTGGACTGGATCAAAGACATTTTGCACGAAAGCTGCCAAATCCACTTTGGCGTTATCATATTTTGTGATAAATGGATGTGTAAGAAGCTGCGTTCAAAATACAATATCAGAATATCGTCACAAAATAGAAGCAAATGACTAAGGTATCGAAACTTCAAGCGTTATCTTTGGTTAGGAGTCTCAAGGCATACATGACAAAGTGAAATCAGCCATATAATCAAACTCTGGAGAGAATCGGATTTCATGAAGTCGACCAGGCTTACAGCTCACCTCCTCTGCCGTAGGCCTTGCATCCGCATCCTTCTGAAGGCAGATATCAATAAATGAGCAAAATTCTGGGGAAAACTTGTCTCTTGGAGGCGATGGAGATGGGTCATCCATGATCTGGAAGCAAGGCAGACAAATGAAAAAGGAAAAGGTAGCATGAACATGACTTGAAGAGTAATCCTCAGTCTTATCATCTAAACATACAAGCATTCGAGGCACAGTAAATTATGTAACCAAACTAATATTTCAGCAGATGACATTCAATTAATTCATGACATAAGTGACGTCGCAGTATCATTAAAACAGATTCTCTAAGAGGATTGAATCGGTACAATTTCGAACGGTTTATGAAAAAGTGATCTGAAGTTTACTGAACCAAAATCACACAAGAATATAGGTAGAGGCTTCTTTTGTGTGTGTGTGTGGGGGGTGGGGGGGGACAACATATGAGCTCTGTCGTTGGAAACTATGAAGAAAGAGCCATACATTTCCATATCCACATAGGCAGCCTAGCTCTAATTAGTTCTTTCTCTGGAAGTAACCGAAAGCTTATTTATACATGGAACATATGGACAAGAGTCAGGAAGTCTTTCTCGTAAGCAAATAGTATTACAACATAAACTAAAAAATAAAAGGAAGGCAATTACCTGCAACATAAGATTCACAGGACCTTCACTAGCTGAATAGGGAAATTCTCCAGTACCACACTCAAAGATTGCAAGGCCAAGGCTCCAAATGTCAGCAGGATATGAATAAGTCTCGTTCCGGATACGTTCTGGTGACATGTATGTTACAGTTCCAACGAAGGTGGCGCACTGTTACAGAATATACAAGACTGTCAATAAGAATTCCACCACCATCCTAGCCGAAATGACTAGAAAATAAAAAACTGACGGAACACTTTCTAAATTAGAAGCTAGAAAAATCACAATTTTTGAAAAGTTAGTCTTTTCAACTTACCAGTGCCATAGAATTTTCTAGCCCTGCACTTATCCCAAAATCAGTTATCTTTGGCTCTCCCTTGAGATTGACGAGCAAA
This sequence comes from Drosera capensis, assembly GCA_001925005.1. Lineage (NCBI taxonomy): Eukaryota > Viridiplantae > Streptophyta > Magnoliopsida > Caryophyllales > Droseraceae > Drosera > Drosera capensis. Next base: position 85,491 of record LIEC01011379.1, read on the forward strand.
TTTGCAGGCTTTATATCTCTATGGACCAAATGTTGAACTCCATGCAAATAACTAAGTCCCTTCATGGTTATAGATAAGCTGAAGTTAACTAAAATAAAATAACACAAAGCCTGCTGATCTATCTCAAGCACTGTTACGAGGAATGACAAAGCTGTGAAGAAGAAACATCATTACATGCAACAGCTTCCGAACTATAGATGAAAGTACAGGCTCTGGAATCCGCTTATGGAATCTTAAGATATCTGCAAGGGATCCTCCATCCATGTACTCCAAAGCTATGCTTATCTGCCCTGAGTCAGCGGTGTAAAATGCTCCATAAAATTCAACAAGACCTTGGCAACAAGGTGCTTCACACAGTGTCCGTATTTCAGTAAGAAGTTGTTGCCTCTTCTCCTGACAACACAACATACAAGACAGCTAAATCAGTAAGCAACGTATCTCATGTCTAAGTTTGTATCAACCTTACAGTACACTACAAAACAGGAAAACATGAGCTACGCTTGGGCCAATGGGGCAATATGCTGGGTCTAGTGGTGTTAAGCAAGTTGATATCAATGTTAATATTCTTTCAATATTCACAATTCCTTAAGCTCCTGTCAAATTTTGCAACAAGATGATAAAGTGGCATGGAGTAGTTTTTATGTCATCTCAGTTCTATGCTTATTCAGATGAAATCCGTACAATAGCCGGGCTTTTCTCTTCAGGTCTTTCATGCCCATGGGTTTCCTGAAAGGATCTTGTTGCACTTTTCATCTCTTGATCATTTTTATCTTCACTTGCTTGGTGTCATTTTTATCTTCACTTGCTTGGTGTCGTGGTCTAATTCTGTTTATAGTGTGTTGGTGGTACTCGTCAAGATTCATGTTTTGACTAGAATTTAATTTAGTAATGGTGGTTTGGTCATGAAACTGGAAGATGGCCTTGGGTCATTTTTGGTTTCCTATTGGTTTCTTAAAGCAAATCACTAATGTAGCATGTATCTTGAGGATGAGATGTTATATTTGCCGCCATGGAAACAGTAGTTTTTTGAATAGCGGGGATATGTTTATCAGATACACAAGTAGCATGTGGGTTGCTAGGATTCGATTCACGATTTTTTCTTGTGGGGGGGAGGGGGGGGGACAAGTCTTATCAATAAAGTGATATAGTTCATAACCATATGTTGCAGTGCAGTTTAAAATAACTTTTGGCATTTTTATATCTGATACGGAGTTGTTAAATAATTACATTTGAGGTTGCAAAGGTGAGTTACTGTGCTTTGATGCTTAATTAAATGTTGGATTCGGTTTGAATTATTTCTTCCGATATTCAAAGCGTGATTGGGATATCAGTTATTGAGCCTGCATCGTGGTGGGGCTTCTTCATCTCGCACGACATAGAAGCATAGACTACAGTTATAGGATTTAAAATACTTACAGATCTTTCAGAAGATCATCAGGATAGGAATGAAAATGTTTCAGTTCTTGGTCATTGTAGGTCGTCAAAGCATGGAAAGTAACTCTCCCTGTTTTTGTCTTGCAAATGGGAGAGTATTCTGGATTTCTGGAACTAAATTTGAAATTATTCTATTTTTCTTTCTATTTCATGAACAAATCGGTTCTTGTGTTGCACATTATGGATTTACAAGTTGATGCTTTGAGGTTTATAAACCAGTCAAAAGTAATACTATTGGAAATTGGGGAACTGATGTCTAGAATCAGAAGTGTTGCATTTCTTTTGGACATGGTTTAAGAACTATTCCCAAGAATGTAGTAGCTTCCGACATGGTTCAGATAGGTAAGAAGATGTTCAAATAAGCTTTTGCAGGTGTTTCTTACGTTCTTGTTATTTAATGATTGGGGCAATATGTTGGGTCTAGTGGTACGAAGTAAGTTGATATTACTGTTTATTTTTTTAAGTTTTAACATGAATATTCTGCTCAAGAAACTTCTCGTCTAAGAACTTTAACGACACTAAGATTCAGGACCTGACAGAGATTTGAACTTGATAGTATGCGATCCAGCACAAAGTTTTAAGCAATAAGCACAACGAAATATGTTCACTCACCTTTTCAAAAATATTTATCTTCTTCAAGGCAATGATCCTATGTGTGGGAATATGAAGAGCTCTTTGGACAACACTGCTTGCCCCACTTCCTATGGTTCCATAGATCCTCATTTCATGAGAGGCACATCGAAAGGTTTTCTCGCCATGATCCATCTCATCAACTGGTGAAGACGTGCATTTCTGCAATCCTAGTTCGTTGATGTTGTACACTCCATACGATCTGCTTAGCAAGTTTACAGTTCCATCATCTGAAAGCTAAACAAAAAGAACATTGATTAGACAATGAAATCGTACATAAAGGTGAAGTTGTGGTAGAGTGGAAAGCAACCTTACCAAGCAAGAATCAGCAGCAGCCAAGGTGCTTTCAGCCGAGAACCCTTTCTCGGCATCAAATAATGGAGTGAGCTTCTTCTTCAAGGCCTCTAGAGCAGCCATAACATATACTTATTTGCTTTATGACTCTATCAATTCAAGATAAAATCACCACTGCACGAGTATCAATGGCTGCAAAGAAGACAATGACATAGATGTCATAGATATTATATCTACATAAACGTCCAAGTGTAAATAGAATATTATGAATCATATGCAATATTACACGAGGTACGAGATTTAAACTACAGATATATTATTTTATACTATCCAAGGATAATAAAAAGAAGAAAAAATAAGGTTAGATCGTTCTATGTATGCTATGCTATGCTATGCATACACTCCATGAGCATAACCTGTTAATCCGATATACAAAATACTTAGGGTTCTATGCTGTTAAGCAATGTAATGGATACGGCATCTTAGGTTAAGATCTCTATCAGGAGTTTCATTCATATTTTACACTCCCGTACACACTACATGTATCACATTAATATTATCCTCGTACACTGTAAAATGTAAAACTTTCCAACGGGAAATTTCAAACAATCCCCCGCAAGCCATCGCACCACTACCTAGATCAATGACGATCGGAAACTTCAAGCAAGGATGAAAAACTCATACTACCTGAATCCATCAAATCAGCGCGAGACAGGAGAACGCTTGGCACCAACATCGCGACTTTCATGACCACTGGGGTTGCAGGAACACGCAGCAACAGTTGGGCAAAGTGAATGAGATCGCATCAATCAATCATCAACAATTACGGCACGAGTTCGATCCCTTTGTCGCTGGAATCAGCGGAATCGCCATCGAGAACTTCGAATATCTGATTATCGAAAAACCCTAAATGGAAACGGGGGAGCGAGGAGAATCATTATAAATATATAATAAAAATATGTAAATTTTTTTCCTTACTCTTAATTATTATTTTATTGATTAATATATATATATATATATATATATCAATATTATATTGATTTAAATATATTAATTTTTAGTGATTATTAAAAATATCATTATTATTAAACATATGAAGGATTTGAATCAAATCATTAAAAAATATCATCAATTTGTTTTAACATTACACATAATCATATTATACCAAATCTTCATGTTAAAGAAGAAATCAAATCAAATATAAAAATATATAAAAATAAATAAACTCAAACATATCTATATCATATGAGATTTAAAGATTTATCACCGATATATAGGTCTAGTTCGTATAAAGAAAATTGGCACGCGGATCATGGGCGAAATTCGTACAAGGGATTGTTTGGTATCAAAAAGAAGCAGAAATACTGGAAAGAAAATCAAAAACACTTCACGCTAAAATGATTTTTTGTAAAAGAGGTTTGGATAAAGTATTTTAGGACTCTTTTCGTCTTAGATAAATTATGATATCAAAGATTGACTATATCAAAGATAAAATACATGAATTTGATTGAATTTATTGAATTTGCTAAAATACATCAAAGATAAATTATTATTTATGGAATTTGATTTATTTTACATGAATGATATCAAAGATTAGAGTTTTAACATAATTGATGCATGATTTGATTAAATTGATCACCTAAATGACTTTATACATTGATTATATCATGGTTAACTTATGAATACATCTAATTTGATCACTTAGATGTGTTAATAGGTTGATCTAACTAATGATTTAATCTTTGTTGGTCATATAAAGTAGCAACTAGTTAAGTTATAGATCAAACTATTTTGCTATAGTTTATCTAGTATCTTTTGACATATGAATAAGTAGATTAATCTATGTTGTTATTTTATTCATGTTTGATATGCTTCTTGATTGATTCAATTGTCTATTTTATTTATAGGAAAATAGCATTTCCCCCCACCCCCCCAATTATCATTCGGTTTGTACTTTATCCTCTTGAACTATAGAAATTTTTAAAAAATCTTGATTTTTGACACATGTCCTTCCGAAAAGAATTTGTTTTTTTGGTAGAAACCCCCCTCGATGAGGGGCATGTGCATATTCAAAATTGAGACGGGTTATGTATAAAATGTCGAAATTTCAAGGAGATTATGTGTTGTTTTCTCTTTATTTATTCTTATTATCATGGTATATAAAATAGATGATTAGTTTAGTTATTCAAATTATTTTAGTAATTAAAACTCTATTAAACGTGATTAAAGATATCTCTTTTATTCCGATCAAACCATTCATTTACAAACCTATTAAACCTTTCATTTACAAATCCATAGTCATTAACATACGGATCTATGTCAATTCATTATCCTTAACTTCGATGATAATCCCTAAATTGAGTGAAATTATGAAAATCCTTCCTATGTGTATTTCTTATAGTTACAATTTAGTCAATCAATCCAGTACATATGGTTTTAATTCTTAATCATTTCTATTAAATTAGTTTGTAATTTAATTACAAATCCTCTACATTTCTCAATTTTAGGTTAAGCAATTACGAATTCGAATTTGATCGCTAATAATTTTATTGCACTTCATCTCTCTGTGAAATCGACTCCTAGTTATTTTATATACTTTAATATTTTAAATGGAGACTAATCTGTTGCATAAACGTCAATACATGTCAATAGCAAAGGACAGAAAGATCATCAACCAATGACAAAATACTTCCGGAAACTTCGAACATCTCATGAATAAACTCCCAATTTAGTGAATCATAGGCTTTTTAAATATCAATCTTGATTACATATCTCGATGATATTCCTTACCTATTATATCCACTAACCAGATCTTGGCAAAAAGGGATATTGTCAATTACGCTTCTTTTTTCCACAAACGCACCCTAAGAATGACTTACAAGAACAGATAGGACTTCCTTCAATCTAGCACATAACATCTTCGAGATTACTTTTTATAGGACTGTGCAGCATGCTATAGGATGGTAGTCACCAATACCAGAGAGGTTTTCATTTTTTTCATTTTTCTTTTTTGATAAAATAAAATACACATGTTATTAGCTACAGTATGTGTGTTTGGTTAGTAACTTTTAGCATTTTCCCGAACAAAGTTCTAGTACACGTAGACATTATAATATGGTCTAGATTTTCTGACGAGCAAAGTTCTCACGTAGCGGGCATTTCTAGAGAACCACCGAAGCCCAAATGCACCAAATATTTTCACACCCCATACGTGCGTAGATGTTTCTGGAACCCACTCTTGAACCACCCATTTTCCTCACCCTTCCTTCTTCAAAAGCCCTCCCTTCTCTTATCTGCACCAACACAACAACAGCAAATCCCACTCTCCTATTCCCCTCGCAGAAACCCTAATCCCCAAAT